>JBAMYA010044201.1:0-12663 GCA_037176975.1 Arrhamphus sclerolepis
TAGAGATAAAAAATAAAATAAAGTCTTGAAGTGAACAAAAACAAGTTACTTGAGGAATTCATGGAGTGCTGGGTCATGAAAAACGTTATTGTGGAGATATAAAAAAAATTAAACTCAGCCGGGTCACCTATGACCCATGTTCTGCATCAAAGGGTTAAAATGGAGATGGTTTTAGAAGTGACAGAAGAAAAGAAAGGTGGAACAGAGAAAGATGATTGAACTCCTGGTTACAGATTTTGGGTTCAGATGTAATGGGTGTGTGTTGTTTTAAAGCACCTCTAATGGTTTTCTGTGTCGAGTATGTCTTTGATGTTTGATTGATTGTCTTTCTTTAAGATGAACAAGTGTGCTCTGATTGGTCAGCTGCGTTTGGGTCAGATGCTGATTCTGGCTCCAGCGCCAACATCCAGTCATAGGCCAACATCCAGGGAGAAACAAACAAACAAAAAAAACCCTACAATTCCACAACTGACCACTTGGTGCTATGGTCCAAATCACAGCAAATGTCCATTGACTCCCAAGTGAAAATGCTCAGCTTTATAGCAGAAATAAACATATTTACAGATTTTTTTTTTAACCAACTTATCCAAAATTGGTTTTGGTTAAATTACACAAAGCAACATGAATATTATTCATGGTCTTTTCTCTTTGTTGACAAAAGCATCTTTTTAATTCTTTGGCTGAAAATCATCCTGCTCAGCTGCAGTTTCACCACAAAAAACAGTGCAGAAGCTCTGATTCATTACATTTTATTCTACATTTAGTTGGACTGAAATAACTCCTGTTCAATCACATTCCTGCCTTTCATTTTCAAATACCTTTTCCCTGTGCACATTACCGCCAGGCTTTTGGATGATAAATGGTTCTCTCTGGGAGGGGACGTAGTGATTTACAGCTGCGATGCCGCCTCTTCAACACTGCACTACAAGGCTGGGCGTAAACAGAAGCACCTTACACAGCTCTACAACCGGCCTCATACAAACACACCAGCCGGACCTCACATATGCTCCTATCACTGATTGCTTGGGATTGATGGTCTGATCAATGATCTTAATCTTGTCCGTCTCTGTAGAGAATACTGATTTACGCTGAGCTGCAGGCAAAGGGCTAAATCATCAAGGACAGCCAAAGCTCTCCAGTCCAGACGTCATCTTAGATTTTCCTAAAGCTGTGTCAGGACGTGGACTGTTACCCCAAGGCCCTTAGAGACAGTTGGCATAGGAGTTTGTTACGTAACCCCCTCCTTGCTATCTCCGTAAAACGATGTGTTTGCTTGCACAGACACACTCGAATTTGCCCACAGCGTGACTCATCTGTGGCCTAGCTAAACACAAGAGGCTTCCCCGCTCTTTGTGAAGATATGACACCATGATGGTATCTGGTGCACGAGCTTGACAACAGGTGCAGGGGTGCATAACCTCATCTGAATTCCAAGCAACATTATCTCTCACGCTTCTCTTTCTAAAATAAATTTAAAAAAAAAACCTCCCCAGGAGGACTGCTGTTGAATCAGCTCAGATCTGGTGCATCAGTTCAAATGTCGGCTGCTGTCAGTTCATTTGAAAAGTGAAAGAGGAGTGTGGAGTCAAAGAGGACGATGACAAGAGATAGAGATGTGAGACCAGTGGACTAGTGAGCCAGTTTTGAAAGTAATTTGCAAATATAATCCATCTTCTTTGACATGTAGTGAAATGTAAGACACACATACAAGAGCAAATGTCAAATATCGATGAGTACTTTTGGACGTTTCCAACTCCAAACCAAATAAACATGAATGTTCATGGATTTAATCATTTTTAGACGGATACAAACGGTTCCAGTATATCTGAAATATGAATTAGTAGGAATCAAATTGTACGGATTAATCAGGGCTAATGGTGGTAGTCCGACCTCCTGGACCTCTGTTTTTAGGTGTATTTGCAGTAAGAAAAAGGGGTTATTCTCATATATTTACCAATAAAAGCCTATAAAACTTCTGAAATGTTCAGAGGTACAGCTGACCACATTCATACAGCACCTCAATGAACATACTGGGAGGTAAAGTGTGGGAACACTGGACACAAAGCAGGGTTGGGGACCAAATGACCAACTTCCACTGGTGGTAACAGAGATCTGTCGATGAGAGCTATGACAGCTATACTGACAGGCATCGTTTCAGAGCCTCAGAGTGGTGTTACACTGACTGTTAAGTGTAAAGACAATTAAAAACCAACTGCATCAACAACTTAAAGTGGAAATAGTAGCTTCACACTCCCACATCAGCATTACCTCTTCAGTCTTATTATGCACAGAGGCCTTGTTGCTGTTCAATCAATCAGTGGCCGGACTTTGTGGCTTTGGAGATTTGGCCTCCAGACAACAACCAGTAAATCCTATTAGGAGTCCTTTTCCAGCATGAAGTCCCCTTCCCATGCCCTTCTCTCAAACACCACAACATCCTCACTTAAATAAATCCCTCAGACACTGACTTCAGATCTGTTCCAGGACACAAATGCATCAATTTCAGCAGACAGGATGAAGCAGAGATGTAGCTGAGGTCATGTGACCTGGGGTAGACTGACTCCTGTGCAGTTTTTGTTCATATGTGACACATTTCCTGCTGCAGAAGTCTCAGACAGATGTCAGCTCTCGCGCACACACAATCTCATTTCTTTGTATTTGTGCAGCTGTGAGTTTGCATGAAACAAAGGGGCTTATATAACTTCCACGCCGGTTTTAAGAGTCTGAATCAGACGTCTTTATGCATCCTCGGGGGAATGGGGGAAGAATTATTCACAAAATTTAGCTGGCAGGAGACTGCTTCTGCACGCCCTGAGAAGAAACTCCGTCCTAGTTCCTGAATGTCTTATGTGTTTTCTGTTCTGTCGTCTCAGTCCCTTGTTTGCGTTTTTTGGGATCAACAGATGGTGCAACCATCGTTTTACAAAGCAGCGTTACAGGCAGAAAGTGTTGCTAAATAAATAAATAAGTGTTGTTTGTGTTGTTAAATATTGATGCTGGAGCTTTTCTCTGTCGCCTTTATTTGTATTTTCTTCAACTGATTGACAATTTAACCCTTAGCCACACATGCAAACAGCTTAAGGTGCAGTGCAGTTAGTGATTGGCCTACCTCTCAGAAGAAAAGAGGATTAAAAGGGCTGCTCATGTCTGCGCATGAGTGTGTCTTTGTCTTGCCTGAGTGTGTGTGTGTGTGTGTGTGTACTGGCAGCAGGTGCACCTGAGATAGTAAGTTAGTGTAAGGAAGCCTATTTTTAAAAGCCATGGTCAGAAGAAACTGACACAGCGCATGGACTCAGGAGCATGGCAGGATGCTAATAGGGATAAAAGAGGCTCAGTCCTAATTTACCAGAAAGTAAACGTCACTTGGAAGTGCGCCGTCACCTGGGAGGTGCTTCTCCTCATCACAGTCTTGACTTTGAGGGTTCAGGGAAGCACCTTCCTGCAAGTTAACAAAGGTATGTAACTCTTGTTTGCTCTTTGAACTGCTGTCAACAGAGAGGAAAGGTTTCAGGAGTTCAAGCTTTACCAGAGAAGGTTCTGGTAGCTTGTCAAGATGGTTAATGACTCTTGTGCACTTAAAGGTGTCAGATTGCGGTGTCTGTTGAGGTGTCTTCTGTGTATTTGCTTTTGAGGGTGATGTTAGCACCTTTAAAAGCAAAAGAAGCTGTCTTTGCTTCATATTTCAAACTAGTATTCAAATTTAATGAACACAGTGCGGCATGTTATCTGGTTACAAGGCTCAAGTTACTGAATGAGAGTCCAGAAGGGAAGTTGAGCAAGTTAAAGGTGGAAATCCAGTTTATGATGTTTGTTTTTATTTTGTAACTACCATGTACACCTTGAATAATTACATAAAGGATCAAAATAAACGCTTCATTGCTTCTAATGTTTTGTTTAAGGAAGAATGTTTTAAAGGCCCAGAAACGTGGGGATGCTCTGTTAACTGTATTTCCAAAATGTTATAAACCCATATTTTATTCTTTATATAACATAAAAACATAACAAATGATTACATATAACATCTTAGAAGAAAAAAGGTCATTTTGTATTTATTAACCATTATTCAGATAAGATCTTGTCAGATTCTTATCTAATATCCGACTGGTGCTGCTCAACAGTCCTGGGTCTTTGTTGCTTTTTTGGTTTAACGGTTCCAGTGCATTTAACACGATTCATCCTGCTTTGATACGTAAGAACCTCCAGATGGCGCAGGTGGATGTCTGTTTCTGTGCAAATGATGCTACTTTGCTCAACTAAATCCTTCATCGTGATTACGTGAAGATGTGGGAGACAAACACAAGCGTGCACACATAAACAAGCCACTTCTGCATCACATCATACACAATCTTCAGCACTCAGTAGGAAGCAGGACCATCGTTTATTACTGAAGACAGACAACAAGCCTCACCTCTGCCTGCGTACTAGCTCAGGCGAAGAGGAGGAGGAGGAGGAGGAGGAGGAGAGGTAGGAGGGAGACGAATATGAAAGATGAGACATATCTGAGTACAAGGAAGTCTAGAGGAAGGCTAGGATGAAGAAGGAGGAAGAAGAACACCTGTCTGATCATCAAACAAAAAGTGTTTTCATGTGAAGAACAATTGTCCTTTTTCTGAAAGGTTCTTTTACAGTGATATACTGTGTTTCCCTGGATTACTCACAGCCCTCTAGGTCTTCTGAGCAGAGGTGCTGGAGCAGAGGACCCTGCTTATGGTTCAAATTCACATTCAGGAGCAACAATGAGGGTTCGCTCCAGGATGTGGATCACTATACCACCTCTCTAGCCTCACTAGAGTCCTGGAGGGGACATGGAAGTTTGTGTTCCTGGTGGTATCCTGCAGGGGAGTCAAGGGGCTAAAAGGGTTCAGGTTTTTGTAGCTCAGTGATGCTTCACCGGCATCATCGGGTCATGACCTCCATATCTGGAGGTGGTTCAGATATCTGCTTGGGATGCTTCCTGTTTTGGGATTTGCAGTGATTATCGCATCAAATCACAATTCCATTCATTCAGCCTGTTTGAAATAAAATCCAGATCTTTTCCCCTCCTCATTACTAGAGTTAAATTTCTCCCCATCAGAACTTGACCTTTACTTATAAAGGAAATGAATGTGATGAGAACAAACATGAAATATTTTGTTTTCCAGCTGTCTGCAATGATAAAATTCAAAGTTAATGTAAGAATTTAGCATTTTCCATATTATTAGACATATTAAGTTTTGGCATTGTGTGTCTGGCAGGCAAAAATAAGAACAACTTTTTCTCTAATATTTTACATTTCTGAAACGTCTTAACGACTGTGAACATCTGAATTGCTGCTCGTGCCAGCCGTCAATCATGTAGGCCGTTTTAGGTGTAAATGATGACCAGTGGCGTCTCATCCAGGAGAGTCCTGTCTCAGGTGCTCAGGGCTCTGAGATTAAGCCGCCGAGGACACATCTGCCCAAGAGCACCGCAGACAACACAGCAAACGAGTGCTGGCTGTCGTATCACGACTCATCTCCGTGATGCACAGCAGAGCTGACGTGTTTTAATATCTTCCTCCTTCTGGATCTGGTGGCCGGTCGTGCATATTCTCTCCAGAGTGGAGCTAAATATATGTGTAATGCAGTTATCTGTACAGGTTCTGGTGTGTGTGTGCTGCTGTGTGGTCATCTCAAAGATGCGACACTCCTGACTTTTCATTACTCAGCTCTTATATCTTATCTTCAGAAGAAGAGGTGAGATAATGGGTTTATTGCCACTTGTCTGGATTCAGTCAGTGAAATCTTGTTTCCGAACATGTTTCTGTCAAATTTCAGGCTTAAAAACTTCAGAAAAGCACAGGTGTTAACAACAACAGTCCACGTTTCAAAATGCTCATAGACTCATTTTATTCACAACAAAACACAGAAAACAAAGTAATGTGTGATCTTTAGAAATAAAAAAAAGAAAATGACAGTAATTCTGGCATTGTAACAGGTCCTGAGGAGGTCTGTGTCCACCATTGATTGTATAATAACTATGAACCAACTATCTGGTCACTCGACCCATAGATTTATACTGAGAGCCTTTGAAACCCATTTTTCCACAAACTGTGTGGCGCCATGTTGCAAAGAGGCGGGACAAAGCTGTCAGTGCTAACAGCAGAGCGAATGGCAAGCTGTCAGTCAAGCACATCTAATGATCCAGGCATCTGACTGGTCTGCTTTTTTGCTTAATTTGAATTTATCTGATGTAGTACAAAGAAAATTCACCATCTGTATAGCTCTCATGGAGAATAATATGTAACCACAGGTGAAACATAAGAATAATAACTGTACTGGGCTATAAATATGTTTAATTTGGTACTTTAAACATGGAGGTCAATGGGGATTTGCGTTGTCGAGTCAGCACCTAGTGATCAGTTGAGGATGAGCTTCAGCCTGGAATTGGGAAGGCTGCTGGTTGGTAGAGACGATGCCTGAAAGGACTGAGGAGGTCAGACTTGTGAAAATTCCAGCCTCATATAGATAATGTGTTTTGGCCTGGTAGAGGTTCCTGGAAGCCTTTTCTCAGGTTGCTCTTGGGAATAGATACATGTCAGTGTTCTGGAATTCACACCCCACTTGTGGAAACGCACTCTTTACTACTCTCTGTAGTACCATCTGAGAGCCCAGAAATGACGGGCATCCCATACTGATTTTCAGCCTTGTCCTGACACACAGAGATTTCTTCAGATTTTCAGTTTACAGAAATATGGTACTGTGGTTGATAAGAAATACTAAGTCTTTTTGCTTTCATACATGATTCTAAAGCTGTTTAATAAAGAAAAAACAAACAAACAAAACAACTTTCCAGAGGCTCTGTATCTCTAAGATGCTCTTTTTATATCCACTCATGTCGCCAACCTGTTGGCATTTAACCTCATTAGTCACAGACATTCCTCCATGTGTTTCTTGCTTTGGTCACTTTTATTTTCCAGAATTTTCTTACTTGACCTTTTGAAAGCATCAAATTCATAATGAGCTAATGTTTTTTTATGACATGGTAACATTTCTACTTTAAACATTTGAAATGTATTCTATGTTGTGACTAAAATATGAGATTTGAAAATAATTGCACTATGTTTTTATTGACATTTTACACAACATCTCAATTCTTTTTGGATACTGGGCTTGTATGTGTTTAAATATTTAAGAAAAGCAGATGTGTAGCTTTAAGAACCACAAAAAAGTCATGATTTAGCAAAAGGCTTTACAACAAAAAGTTTCTTATTTTTGTCAAAACTTGTGATCTTAGGACAAAAAGTTGAAATTGTACAAAATTTAAAGTTTTACAACTGACATGATTTGATGTCAAAATGTTGCAAAAACTTTATATTTTTCAAACAACACAAATGGTATTTTAAATCAAGAAGTCACAATTTTGTGACATTTGTGATTGTATAATAAAATCTTGGTTGTTGGATAGCTGTCAGAATTTGCAATTTTACAACAAAATTTGCTTTTCTACAAAAAAAAGACAACTTTTTTTATTTAGAATTTTAGAAGAAAAGAATTTGTGATGATTTTACTACAAAATAGAATCAAATTCTCAATATGATAAATTTCATGAAAACTATGACCTTTATTATATTGAGGCTTTTGTAAGCTACTGAAAGGTCACAATTTTTGTAAAAATTTATTTTTTATGACAAAAATGCACTTTTTTGTTTTAAAAAGTGACATTGTGAAATTTTCCATTTTACAATACATAGGCCTACAAAAATCAACAATATCTTTTATAAATCAAATTTGCGATTATATATGAAAAATTGCAATATTACTACAAAAGTCTAAATTTTATGGTAAAAGTTGCAAATTTTGCAAAATTTTCAATTTTATGACAAATATTCATCTTTTTTAAATGAAGAAATGCAATATTGCAATTTTTTTCCCTCTTACAACAAAATTAGCCTCGTCTTTTCTTTTTTTCTATAAGAAGAAAAAGTCCATCCATTTTCTTCTGCTTATCCAGAGTCGGGTTGTGGGGCAACAGTCTAAGCAGGGAAGCCCAGACCTCCCTCTTTCTGGCCACTTCTTCTAGCCCAGCCGGGGGATCCCAAGGCGTTCCCAGGCCAGACAAGAGACTTAGTCGCTCCAGCGTGTCCTGGGTCTTCCCGGGGTCTCCTCCCCAGTTGTAACACCTTACCAGAGAAGCATCCAGGAGGCATCCTGACCAGATGCCTGAGCCATGTCATATGGCTCCGCTCGATGTGGAGGAGCAGCAATTCTAAACTGAGTCCCGCATGACTGAGTTTCTCACCCAAAGAGCGTGGCCACCCTGTGGAGGAAACTCATATTGACCACTTGCACTTGCAATCTTATCCTTTCGGTCACCACCCACAGCAGTCAAATGAATTTTCCAAGTCTACAAAACACATGTAGACTGGATTGGGTGACCTCTCATGCCCCCTCCAAGACCCCAAAGAGGGTGTAGAGCTGGTCCACTGTTCCATGAGAACCAAAAACAACACTGCTCCTCCTCAATTCGAGATTGGACAATCTGATGGACCCTCCTCTCCAGGACCCCTGAATAGACCTTCCCAGGAAGGCTGATCCCCCTATAGTTGGAGCACACTCTCCGTTCCCCCATTTTGAAGAGGGGGACTGGAGTAATCTGAAGAAATTTCTGTCTGCCAGGACTTCAAAGTATTCCCTCCACCGATCCACAACGTCCCATCAAGGTCAGCAGCTCCCCAACCCCACTATGCATAGTGTTGATGGAGCACTGTTTCCCCCTCTTCAGACACCGGATGGTGGATCAGAATTTCTGGAAGCTGTTCAAAAGTCATTCTCAAAGGACTCTCTGAACCCCTCCCACATCTTAGCTTTTGTGTCAGCGACTGCCAAAGCCGCACTCTGCTTGGCCTGCTTATACCCGCCAGCTGCCTCTGGAGTCCCACAGGCCAAAAAGGCCCAATAGGACTCCTTCTTCAGCTTGATGGCATCAACTGCCAGTGTCCACCAGTGGGTTCAGGAGTGGCCACTGACAACCTTACAGCCACAACTCCAGTCAGCTGCTTTGAAATCAGAGGCATGGAACAGAGCCCATGCAACTCAATGTCCCTTGCCTCCCATGGGACATGGTTGAAGCTGTGCTGGAGATGGGAGTTAAAGCTCCTTCTGACAGAGAATTCTACCAGATATTCCCAGCAGACCCTCACAGAACATTTGGGCCTCCCAGGTCTGACCAGCATCCTCCCCCACCATCTGAGCCAACTCACCACCAGGTGGTGATCAGTTGACCGCTCCGCCCCTCTCTTTACCCAAGTGTCCAAGACATGTAGCTGCGAGTCTGATGATACAACTACAAAGTCGATCATTGAACTGCGGCCTAGAGTGTCCTGGTGCCAGGTGCACATGTAGAAACTCTTATGCTTGAACGTGGTGTTCGTTATGGACAATCCATGATGAGCACAGAAGTCCAACAACAAAATAACACTTGCGTTCAGATCAGGGGTGCCATTCCCTCAATCATACCCCTCCTGTTCCCACTGTTGTTGCCCGTCTGAGCATTTAAGTCCTCTAGCAATACATGAGAGTCCCTGGAAGGAGTGCTCTCCAACATTCCATCCAAAGACTTCAAAAAGAATGGGTACTCTGAACTGCTGTTGGGTGCATAAGCACAAACAACAGTCAGGACCCATCCCCCCACCCGACGGTGGAGGGAGGCTACCCTGTCGTCCACTGCTAAACCCCACTGTACAGGCACCAAGCCAGGGTACAATGAGCATGCCTACACCAGCTCAGCCCTTCTCTCCTGGAGCAATGCCAGAGTGAAAGGCAGTCCAGCCAGAGAGGTGATGTTCCATGTCCCTAGAGCCAGCCGAGGATCGGACCGCTAGGAAGCCTGCCTCTGGCCACCACCCAGCTCACAATGCACCCGACCCCTATGGCCTGTCCTGCAGGTGATGAGCCCATGAGAAGGGGGCCCATGTTATCCTTTTGGGCTGAGCCGACTGGGCCCCATGGGCGAAGGCCTGGCCACCAGGTGCTGGCCTCCAAGCTCCGCCTCCAGGCCTGACTCCAGGGAGGCCCCGGTGACCCGTGTCCAGGCAAGGGAAACTGGGTTCCAAAGTTTTTCACCATCATATGGATCTTGGGAGCCGCACTTTGTCTGGTCCCTCACCTAGAGACCCGTTTACCATGGATGACCCTACCAGGGGCATTAATTTACGAGAAAAACTTGTAATTTTATTAGAAAAGGCTCGGATCCTCGCAAATTTTGTAAAACTTGAGATTCACTTCACTTTTTTTGTTTTAAGTTTTACAACCAAGTCCAGGAAGTAGAGGGGAATCTGACACCATAGCTGACTTTAGAAAATAAAGAATGACTCTTTAATTTAATGATGTGATGGTGATGATGTGGCCAAGGATTAAAAAGTTTGTCACAACTCTTAAGTCTTAAGTCAATGCTTAGTCAGCCTGGTCGCCTTTAAATCCATATTTTCCTGCTGATGTCTTCGGATCACCTGTCAGAGGCGGAACAGGAGCATCTGAGTCAAGGAGATCAAAGTTACAGAAAAATCAGCGGCAGACATCTGTGACCTTTCAATGTAAAAGCATAAAATAGCACTTTTAGTCATTTTTAAAGCAAATATTGTTTAGTAATTGAGAAACACAAGATGGTGTCTACCAATGTTAAAGTGTAGTTCGGCAGATTTAGTAGAGCTTCCACTTTTTTTCAAAAACTCAAACAAAACGAGCATCTTATTTTGAAAAGACGCGCCGGAAACGCTATTTTTTGACTGGGAGCTGTAGTAAGGCGCAGACCCCCCCTCAAGGAAAGCTGCAGAGATGCGAGACGCGGAAAAACAAGGAGAAGCGACGGAAATGGAGAAGCAGGACCGAAAAGATCCAGTCTAGACCTGAGATGGTTCCACACCCCGGAGATCTCTGGACATAAGGACCCGGGCCAGGACACGCACACGGGAGGACTGGGGAAGAGGGCTGGTGCTGGTGCCGGTGGACCATGGGAAACGAAACAAGCCTGGAGGGGGCCGAGGGGCTGCCGGAGGGGCTGGCGCCCGACGGGAAGGGCGGCTTCGTGCGGGTATCCGACGGTTCTCCGGTCAGCCTGAGTGAGCTCAGCGAGGAGGAGAGGAGGCGGCTCTCCGAGGCGATGGCAAGGGCGCAAAGCAGGCAGGCTGGGGGCGCAGCGGCCACACGAAGGCAGGGAAATTAAAGCATTTTATAACCACTGAAACATCCACACCTAAAGCTTTATATATCAGTATTATAAGGAGCTTAATTTTAAAACCAATCACACCCAAGAGCTCGATCCTTGGTGAATGATGAGCAACATCTGATCATCTGCATCACTGAGAACACGCCTTTCTCACCAAATACACCCGACACCCGACAGCACGAAGCAACATCTGTCAGCCTGTCTGTAAATGAAGGTTGTGTATTTGATGTTTAAAGAACAGTCTGATCTCAGAGACACACCTCCAAGTAGCCTATTTGCGAGAATATCTCGAAATGCCTGCTGGGTAAGAAAATCTGTCGTGCCCAGTGTTTTTTTCTTTTCTTTTCTTCTTTTTAAATATCCAGCTAAGGAAATGTTCAACCTTTTATCATTTGCGTATCCGCGTTCTCAATGTCGCCAATTAAACTGCGCACCTCAGGATTTGACTGAATTGTATTTTAATCGGTTTAAAGAGGGGAAGGTGATGGGTGAATACAATACGCCACCAGCCCCCATTAAGCTTCCTCCGTTTAAAGGAAAAGAAAAAAAATCTCTAGGTGTCTTATGAAGTGATTTGCCTTACCGCTAATTGGCTCTAACTGGGGAGGGAATTGTTATTTATATCTGAGGGAGAAATGGGGGGAGGGGCGCATCAATATTAATATGACTAAAAATAGAACAGAGGAGATAATGTCATCCATCGCAAGTCTTCATTTCTGTTGTATTTTAGGTTTTGTTTTTTGGTGTTTTTTTTTTTTTTTTGTTGTTGTCTAAGAAGTCCAGTTTCAAATTCTGATGTGCAGGTGTCCATCCTGACGCTGTCCGCGGTCCTGAAAAATGCCTCCGCCACTAACCGCTGTCCGTGGTACTGAAACACTCGAACTGGTTCACAAAAGACATTTCAACGCCTGATAATTTTGTGTTTTCGTAGTAATTTATTCCAGTATTTACTTTATTAACCCATTTTAAACCACTCCATCCAGGTGCTGCATACATGCATCATCACACAATAACAAACAGCATCCAGAGTGTCCATTAGTGCGTTGATGCATTTTTCCTAGGATCCAGTTGGGTTCTGCTTGGTTCTTTGTGTAGGTTGTTCATGTTGCTTCTCACTATGATCTAACTTGGATGTCTCAGCTTAGCATTTCTCAGTCCATCCCATCATCTTCACTTGGCGTTTCTGTCAGTTTTTCCCCAAGGCTACTTGCTAGTCGTTTTGTGTTCACTCATGAGTGGAGGAGGCCAAAGAGCCAGTGGTATGAACTAAGCTTTGTAGTATTAGCACAGTGGTGTGACACGAGGAAATGTGGTATGTAAATATTTTATGCCAGAGAAACAACCTTATTGTTCTCCAAAAAGAAATTTCATCAGTAACATTGAGGACAGTCAGTCCAAATATTTTTGATTAGTACTTTTGGGTTACATAGACAGAGTGCCCCCTAGGTATACTATGCTGCTGTGTGTGTGTGTGTGTCG
>JBAMYA010044202.1:0-12659 GCA_037176975.1 Arrhamphus sclerolepis
TCATCTTGTGCATTTACGAATCTTGTTCTGTGCATTTGCGCATCGTGCTGTGCCTGTGAGACTGTACTAACTCCATACTTTTGCAACACTGTCTGTGTTGTAAGAACTTACAAGACACTGTGAGTTGGCTTTCAGAATTCAAAATTCAATGTTGAAATAATTAAAAATTCAATTCTAATGGAAACTTGCCTACATAATTGTTCAAGCTTGTAGCTGATCAGAAATTCTAACAAGAAAAAAAAAAAAAACAGCACCACCTACCCAGACAAACAGGTGTGATTCCGCTCCAGGTCCCTCCTTGCTGGCAGAAACTGTATACATCTCCATGAGCCAGTGTATAACCCGGGTAGCAGATGTATTGAATATAATGTTTGGACTCTCTGGGGCCTGGATTCTCAACATTATGAAAGTAAAATGTCCCATGAGCAGGCACAGGAGGATATGGGCACAGAGGACGTCTGCTGAGGATAAGAGAAGGCAAAACCGGTTTGAAGGTGGTGTTCATTGTTACATTGTGGTTTTCAGTCCATATAGAACTCTGGTCTCTGTTGGCTGAGATGTTTGAAGGGAATGAGATCCTTTCCTGCAGCTGAGCTTTCATATTGGACTGAGTAGAGCTAGAAAACAGGGAACTTGAAGCACCTGGTGATGCAGTGGGAGTGGAACTTGGAGATGTGGAAAAAACACAAGTTGCCTTGTGTGATTGGTCAGTGGGTTTCACTTCTTCTACAAGCCAAGTTTGAGGCAGAAGAGTAGCCTTGAAGTCAGTTTTAGTCTGGTCGACTTTGTTTCCAGATGTTACTTCTTTAGAGAGAGTTACGTTTTCTTGAGCTGTATCAGCTTTTTTATATCCAAGCACAGGTAAGGTTATTCTGTGAGGACCCTTTATAGAAGCAGTGACAGCTGGTGTATGAGTGGCTGAAAATGTTGAATGCTCTATTCCTGATGTTTGTGACAAGACATATGAGGCAGTGGTCACTTTGTCCATCTTTTCTGCTTCCTCATGCAGCATTTGGTCCTCTGAGCCATGCCTACCAGTTCCTTGATTTGTCTGGATTACATCTTGGCCTGTTAAACTGGTAATCTGATTAGAATTCTTTAGGTGAAAGTTTGATTTGGTCACATTAATTCTCTCACTGCTGATCATACCAGTTGGTGTACTGGGTAACAGATGAAATTTGACATCCACTTCTTTAGATGCAGCATTAGTAAGGCTATTTGAGTAGGAATGCTTCTGGTTCTTCAGAGCTGCAGATGTGTGCAGGTGCTGGTACAAGTTTGAGTTTCCCACACTGATGCTTGCATTTGAACTCATCATATCTGTCTCTGTCAAGAAGAAAAGAGAAAATAAAAGATAAAACAGCTAAGAGTTGAGGACAGAATAAAGCCTGATCTATAACTCTGGGTCACAGATATGTTAGGCTATGCACAGGCCTTTATACTCGTGTGTTGTTTGTGATGCTTGATAATTACACCACCATCCACTAGATGGCAGTGTGGGTTCTTTCCTGCAGTGCTGCAGCTTTAAGTCCTAAGCTTCCTGTGTTTGCTTCCTTTACATAGCTCAAACTTATAAATCAAAATTATAGCTTAAACAATGGAGCAAACCCCTGCCCTTTGCCCGGAGAGAGCTGGGATAGGCGCCAGCAGACCCCCGTGATCCTGCACAGGAAATAGTGTGTACAGATAATGGATGGATGGAAGAATGGAGCAAATAAAATATATCATACATGGGTTGACGCTGATAAATGTTGAGCATCAGTCATTTTTACAAATGCTGCAGTGAGGGCTGCTGGTCTTTCAAAGAGGGGAAGCTCATTGTCAGCTTACATCATAAAATTTGTCAATTTATTTATACATATATTCAGACATGAATGTGAATGACAGTTTTTGTGGTCCCTCTCTCTCCCTCTCCTTCCCACACGCAATAAGCAAAAATGTCTGTCTCACCTCCATGCTCAAGTTATCTCTTGGCTGCTTGCTTTAGACTGCGGGATATTTTTATCTGACTTGTGGGCATCAGGGAGCTGGCTATCTAAATGTGGTAGACTTCCGGAACTTCTGGAAGACTTGGGATGTCTGAAAATTCTGCCATCCATTCCTTTTCAAGACAACTAATGAAACGATATTAAACTCGAAGAAGGAAATGTTCAAATTATGTTAAACTGAAACAAGGAAATACTATGAGTGTGCTTTATTTACAGTGTAAGAAATGAACAATTTTACATGGTCAAGTAATTTCACCAAGCAAATACCAAAAAATGGGCTGCAGTTTGTCTTTTGACTCCACTTACAAAATCTGTGATGGGACGGAGCTCCCAATGATTAAGTGACGGCGTATATCTCAAAACAGCTTTAAATCAAAACGGGATTTGGCCTTTTGACTGATCCTCCAATCATCACACGGAAGCCCAGCATCCAGGTCAGCCCACAGCTCCATTCACCCCCAGAGAAGCTGAGCGTCTGGGGGCGGGACAAAAGACTAGGGCATTTATCCAATGAGCGTTGAGTTTCGGGGCAATGAAAAAACTGTTCCATGCAGTCCCATTGAAGCACATGGACACCCAGCTTCTACAGGCAAATGCATTGATCATAGACCGTATAAGTAGGCAATTTCTTGAAATCTATGGCACTGATGCTTCTGAACGAACTCGTCTCTGGGATGAATGTGTTCTAACGCATTTCTAGTCAATGAAATGTTAACACAACTGTACATATTTGACCATTTAATTTCTTGACATTTTAGGGGAAGCTGAGCTTCCCTTGCAGTCTTAGAGAAATCACCTCTGCATTCTACCCAACTTGTAAAATGATAAAGAAAAAGTGGCAGGAGGAAATATGAAGATGAAGACCAAATCAACCAAGCTGACCAATCACGTTTCTTGCAGCCCATGTCGATGCGAAGCATAGTTACATTTGCAGAGAGGTGCATGTCAGGATTTGATGTGGCTTATAGCAGATGGTTCACACTTACTGCATAGGCACAATGTGGTTTTAACACTGAAGTCAAGTAATCAAGTAATTTCAAGTAGGTTTAAGTTTGCGCAAAAAATTAAAACAACTGAAAATAATGTAGCACGACTCAAAGATATTTAAGGGGACACAAATATTTCTGTGTTTAAGGGTATTATTCTTGTGGCTGAGATAACTAACAACTCAAAAGCACAGCTGCTGAGGTCTAGAAATATGTGATTCAGTGAGCAGTGCAGATTTAGAAAGTACAGTGACGTAATTGACCCAGATCACAGCAGTATTATCTACCACCCCATCTTTATCTCCATCCAACTTCACAATAATCTGAATTGCTTTACGTAGAAAGTGGGTAACACAAAGCTACAAAGTTTCAAAAAAGGTACACCACACAGAAAAGTGGTGTTGAGTTAAGTGGCTAACTCCTCTTCCAAAAGCAGCTGTTATGAAGAGTGCTGTAAAGACATGGTAGAAAAGAGAGCTTTTATATTGTATCTTTTAAGTATTATCACCACATGATGTCACTAGAATTTTATCAAGACCCTTGTAAAACACATCAGCTTTTGAAAATAAAGTCATAGCCCTTTTTTTTTTTTTTTTAAGATGTTGTCCAAACCTTTAATCCACAATCTCTCTGCATGGCTTAGTTTTTCCACACCTACCTTTGCATACAGGCTTTGTGCCGTTCCATGTGTGGCCTGTGCAGTATAACATAGAGGGCCCATGTAAGTAATAGCCCCTGTTACATCTGAACACTGCCCAGGAGCCATCCTCATTCTTGCTGCTCGTACCATGAATGAGCACTCCTGGGTCGGAGCAGCCAGAACCTGACAGAGGTGAGAATAACACCTGGAATAAGGAATTTGCCTTTCATGTTACAATAAATTTCTCTCATTTAACACCTACTGCTGACAGTTTTGAATTTGACCAGGGGCGTCATTTAAAAGGAAATAGAATCATTTATTAATTGTGAATTTAAAATGAGTATTATCAAATTGGATTTCAAATTCGTTAAGAAATACATAAATAAATAGTTACATTTCTAAAGTGTTTTCATATTGAAGATTTTAATTTGAATTGTAAAAAATGAATTGTGTAATTAATAATAAATTCATCATTAAATAATGTGTTTTTCAAATCTTTTTGAAAATGCATTTTCAAATTCAGAAATAAATAACTGAATTTGAAAATTCATTTAGGAATTCATTTTCTCATTGAATATTTAAAAGAGTAATTCCAAAATTCCATTTCTGATTTCTTTTCTCCGCTGTATTTTCAAATCCTTTCAAAATAGCTTTTTCTAAATCTATTACTTTCTGCATTTATCTTCTCCTATTGCTTTTTCAATGGCACTTTTGGCCTTCAGTTAAAAAAAAAACGGATTAAACAATGAAAATCCAAGTCCTTGAATGCAACAAAGCTCTGATTGGTCAGAGAGCCACACTTGCCATGGCATGATTGCAGGGTTGAAACTTGAAGGCGCCATTAGGACTGCAGACCCAGGCCTGGATGAGAATGCCGTTTATGAGGACGTCAGGAAATGTTCACCTCAGATGTGTCTCGTATTTTAGAAACATTACAAGTGAGATGGAACACCGTAGAATGAACAGAGAGGAGACTGGACCGTCAGATTCAGCTCCCAGCTCGGTGAGTCTCCCTGTCAACAGTAATGTACACAGCTGAGAGTGAGATCTACAATACTCTGTCAAGACTCTTAATTTATTTATTCACTATTGCCTCTGTGTATATGGATGCACGTGTGTAGAGCTTAAGTAAAGTTTAAAGCTACTGTGTTAAAAAAGGAAGCTTTCAAGATATCTTTGTATTGTTGTAATGGAACAATCAAGCTGCATTGCAAATTTAGGTTTCATCAAATAACTGGCTCTATTTGATTATTAAGTTTAAGAACTTAATTAAATTATTTCTGATTACAGGTTTGTAGAGAGTTTCAACACCGGAAAGTCCGTAATTCATGGACTCGCTGACTCAAGGATATTGCTCCAGTCATTGATTCAAGTGAATAATACATTAAATATTATAATAAATAAGTACTTAAATACATTTGTGCTCGTTACAAGGCTGTTTTATGTGCATGCTACTGTCATTACGTGTGCCATGTAGTCTGCTGTTTTTAATACTCAGGCTGTTTGTTTACCTCTAACATCTGTGTATGTGCTATATTTATCCTGTACAATGCTCCTGTTGTACTGTGTGCAAATTTGTAAAATTTAGAGTATTTAATGTGTTATGTATTTATTTCTGTTCATGCTTTACACCTATTATCTATCTTTAAATATATTATATACACACACACAATGTAATTTAGGCGTGGTCCATGTATGATGACAATAAAATATTCTATTCTGTCATTATTAGTAGCAGTAGTATTAGTAGTAGTAGCAGCAGCAATTGTTGTAGTAATAGCAGTGGAGAAACTTCAAAAATTCCCAAAGACACTCAAAGTCGACAAAGTAGCTTTATAAATAATAAATTTATGTAAAACATCTATTTTCTGTTTGATATAATGTAAACATAATATTGCCTAACGGCCATTGACGTGTGGTGATGTAGACTCCATCAGAATCAGATTTACAAATATATTAACCTAACAGAGTAGATTATTCACCATGTGAACAGAAGAAGTTAACAGGTTGTGTTTTGTGTCATATCAGCATTTTTTTTCTTTGAAAGATTTTCAAGTGGGGGGCAACACGGCTTGGTGGTCAGCACTGTTGCCTCACAGCAAGAAGGTTCCTGGTTCCAGCCTCCACAGGGGCCTTTCTGTGTGGAGTTTGCATGTTCTCCCTGTGCTTCCATGGGTTCTCACCGGGTACTCCAGCTTCCTCCCACAGTTCAAAGACATGCATGTTAGGTTGATTGGTGTTCCTAAATTGTCCCTAGGTGTGAGTGAGAGTGTAAATGGTCGTATGTCTAGATGTGGCCCTGCAATGGAGTGGTGACCTGTCCAGGGTGTACCCCTGCCTTTTGCCCAGAGAGCTGGGATAGGCTCCAGCAGACCCCCATGACCCTGCACAGGAAATAGCAGGAATAGATAATGGATGGATGGATTTTCAAGTGGCCTTTATTAGATAGAGACACACAAAGCTGAGTATTGAACGTGTGACTTACTGCATGAGAGTCCACTACTTCACCTCTAGACTATCTAGCAACTGCTATGTCACGGACTTTACACAAAAATCAATCCTGCATCATGCCTATTTAGCTTTGATAAAAGTATTGTAGTCTTACCCATAAGAGTATATACCCCATTCTTAGTTTATTTTAGCTAATGTAAACCAGAATAATGCCAGTGGTACAGTGTTTAGTCTGTAAAACAAACGGGGCAAAACATGAACGTTTTATGGAATTTTATAAGATCCCCAGACATGATTTTACAGCCAAAAAAAAAGACGTATGGTCACCCTAGGTTATTAAATGTGGATTCCTCCATCCTCCAGTTTTCAAATCTACTCAAAATCGATTTTTTTTTAAAACAATTTTACATATTAAGTCCAAATAAGCAGTGTGTTAATGACAAATATATTGTCATTGATACAACCAATCAGAGCAAGTAACTGTCATGTATGGCTCTCTGACCAACCAGAGCTTTGTTGCATTCAGGAGCTTGGATTTTCATCGTTTAATTTGCATTTTTTTCCTTTTTTTTTTTCACTGAAGGCCAAAAGTGCCACTGAAAAAGCAATAGGAGAAGGTAAATGCAGAAAGTTTAGAATAGATTTAGAAAAAGCTATTTTGAAAAGGATTTGAAAATGCAGCGGGGAAAAGAAAACAAATGGAATTTAGAATTACTCTTTTAAATACTTAATTAGAAATGAATTCCTAAATTAACTTTCAAATGTGGTTCTGTATTTCTCAATTTGAAAATGCATTTTCAAAAAGATTTTAAAAATACATTATTCGATGATGAATTTATTATTAATTACACAATTCATTTTTTACAACTCAAATTAAAATCTTTAATATGAAAACACTTTAGAAATGTAACTATTTATTTGTGTATTTCTTAACGAATTTGAAATGCAATTTAATAATACTCATTTTAAATTCACAATTACCAAATGATTCTATTTCCTTTTCAATTACACTCCTGGTCGTCTATAGAATTTCACTGTCTGCATTTGTCTTAAGTGATATTCAAAACAGAAAGAGAAGAGACAGAAATCTTGAAATAAAAAACAAAGTTTGTATATCATGCAAAGTCCTCACCAACACAGACTGGAGGATCCCTGGACCAGTGTCCAGAAACACAGCTGTTGGTTTTATATCCGTGCAGTTTGTAGCCAGGATTACAGCGGAAGATCACCAGCAATCCACCATAACGGAAGAATGTCTGTCCGTTGTCCAGGTGTCTTAGAGCACTACATCCCATGTCTCCACACACTGCAGACAGTTTCACAATCAAATCCTTCTCTTAACAAACAACTTTAACGTTTACTTCAAGAAAATACCTGGAACAGAGATGCAAACTAGGATGACTAGAGCTGCCAGAGGTCCCATCTGAAAGCGCAGTCAGCATGACACTGATCTGTAGAGCTGAAGTATCTCTCGTAAGATTTAAGAGGGGAAGGATGGGAGGAGGAGAAAAGGAGTTGCAGAGCAAAAGTGGGACGATCAGGGAGGAGAGATGTATTCTGGGATTACTACAGGTTACACATGGGGAAACAGATGCTTTTCTTTCTGACATCTTGCAAATAAATGATCCTACTTGCATCCATTTTTTAAATGACAATGCGTGTGTGTGAGTATAGACCTATACATAAAAGCTTTGGAGATTAACACCAAGTTTAAAATTTCTCTCCGCACTTCTTTTTAACCACTTTCTTCTTCGACCCAGTACTCCTACCATGTGTACTGCTGAGGCTTTCAGGAAAATCTTAACCTGTTATTTACTGCGGTTGATAGGATGTCTGGGCCTGTTTAACTGCTCTCACTGTTTGTAATTATGGTGGCCAGGATGCCAGAGGGAAAGAGCATCTTAGCAAAAGCACAGCCTGAAACACACAACCAGAAAAAACACACAAATACAACAGTTAATTGAAAATATGAAGCACTTTTATTCATTTTTGGAGACACACTAACATCACCTGCAGTGTTTCTGTTTTTCCTGTCATTGGTGCTTCAGTGATTAGTATTTGTAACACTAAATACAAACAGTTTAGTCACATATGTGCAAACTATTTCCAACATATTTACCAATGGACATATGCTATTTTAGAAACTCAAAATTTTTAAAAATGTTGTCAAATAATGTGAGAAAAAATGAAATGATTGTTTAATGCTAAGCTCACGATTAAAAGGTGGGCTAGGCGAAAGCACAATTCATTGGCAGACATCTGTAATGATGTTTCATTTTTATTTATAGAGCACCAGAGCGTGCTAGAGACATATCTGGTTATCATGTCGGACAGTGTATCATCTTAATCTCGAATTTGATTTAAGAAAATGAAATAAACATTAACAAAGTGAACAGTAATTTAAAGCAGCCAAAAAGTTAACAAATTTAAACATTTAATTAAAGAGAAAATTGAGTGTTGAGGCACTAGATTAATGTGTACCTCAAGTGTGTGAAGCCTAATGATCTGCTTCACATTATTATAGAGCTCTTTTATATAAGTTCCTGTTTCGTGGTTCACAAAAAAGACTGAATGTTTTTGTTCTTTGTATAAAACATGGCTATTTTAATAAAATATAATGTATTTTAATAAACACAAAGATAATTTACCTGAACCTGAATTTAGTGTTACAGAACAACAGAAGCTGGGTATGTGATTGCTCAAACTGGTTCCTGCTTTAGTGTCACATTACATTACAGGATATATGAGAGGTAGACCAGTCAGTTAAACACAAAAAAAAAATTCCCAGAAGTAACAAACTATCAGCGTACTTCTTACATGCTGCAGATTTACGACTGTTTGCACACTGCACACATTGCCCCACATTCTGGCAAAATCCGTATGGACTGGTAGTATCCTATATACGACTTTGAAAACAGCCATGATTCATTTTATTCTCTCACCAAGTTGGAGCTACATAGAGGAAGTTGAACAAAAGAAAGCTCAACACTGTGCTTGGAGGCTCTTGTCCTCAATTAAAGATCATGAAAAGTCCTTAGATGGATAAAATAAGTAGTAACCTGGATATTAGCAAACTGCCCTAATTTTGCTTTAGTTTTAGGAAATACAGCATCAATTATCAGAATTATGCGTGTTCTTTTTCCAGGGGTGACTTTTCTGACTATAAATGGATATCATCAATCCATTATCCATACCCACCTATTCCTGTGCAGGGTCATGGGGCTGTGTTGGAGCCTATCTCAGCTTTCTTTGGGCAAAATGCAGGAAGCCCTGGACAGATGACCTGACTGGACCACATGTAGACAAACCACCACTCGCATGCTCTCTCATATCTAAGGGTTATTTGGAAACAGCAAGCCAAAAGAACACCTGTTTATGCACTAAATCAGGTGCATAAACAGGTTAACTCATTTCTGTTTGAATAGACCTCAAAAATATGCTTGTTTAGTTTTTTTCAACTGCTGCTACCAATGATTTTTGTATTTGCGTGTAGGTACAGACGTATTTGGACAGTATGGGTAACAGATTGCTATAACGGGTTTTAAATAAATCAGTCAAGATGTAATCAAAGTGTGGACTTTCAGATTTCATTTAAGAGGATTCACACAAATCTGGCATTTACCATTCAATAATTACACATATTTTAAACAAACTACCCCCAATGTTTGTGTATGTTTTAAAGCAACATACATATTTTTCAGTTTTTTGCTCAGTGATTTCCCCTACAGGTGCTAAAGTGAAGTTGCTTTTATGACTGACTCTTGTTTGCACTCCTACTTGGTCAGTGTCCTCGTTCTTTTCATCATTACTTTAAGTCTCCACCATGATGTCTTCCATAACATCATAGATGATGATGATAGTGTGATAAAGTGATAGATGTCGTAAGAGATGACCAGAACAGGAGTTCAAAGTTACTTTGTTTTGTTTTTTCCCGACAGCAGGGATGGAAAATGGAATGCCAATGTAATCAAATATTCCTTCAAATGAAAATGAAATTTTAACACTAAAAAATATTTTGTTCTTCTTAAAGGTTGTAAATCCATGTAATAAGAAAGAAGACCCTAGAAAATGTGAACATGACTTATTTCCTTGGCTACTAAAAAGAAAAAACAAAACATCTTAAAACAACAACATGTTAACGAAGGTTTAACATTAATGAAGGTTAAAATCAAACAAGTGTCTTTTGGATGCTATTTAGTTTGGCCTCGGACCAACTTTTAAAACTTTCAGAACTTGTCATTTACTCAGGCTGATAGAATTTCACTTTTTGTCATTATGGTGGGCTGGATACCAGACACACAAACAGACTGAATCACACATTCAAAAAGTATACGTAAATACAACATTTAATTAAATAAAAAAGGAAGCCATTTTATTAATTTTTGAAGAACAGCTAACTCTAGTTGGAACACTGACTTTACTAGTGTTTCTATTGTTCCTTTTGTTGAAGTGTTCAGTTATCAGCACACATGTGAAAACCATTTTCTTCCCCCTTTCAGCTGTTCCCTTCAGCACATCATCTGCCGCCATCTAACCTTGTCCTCTGCATCCTCTTCTCTCACACCAACTGACTTCATGTCCTCTTTCACTACATCCATAAATCTCCTCTTTGGTCTTCCTCTAGGCCTCCAGCCTGGCAGTTCCAACCTCATCATCCTTCTACAGATATATTCACCATCAGCTTCCACCCACTTCTCAGCCTCTTTTCCACTCTCCGTCACTTCAGAAGTGACATCTGCATTAAATTAACATGGACCTGAAATCTATGAAATATAAAGACCTACTTCAAGGTATTAAAGTGCCCCTTTCTAGCACACGTTCATGTGAGTGTTTGTGTTTTGAATTGCACAAAACACATTTTGTGTATTTTTATTCTTCATATGAAATAAATGGCCATTTTAATAAAATACATTTATAATACTATAAAATACCTTATACAAAGGTGACTCATTTGAATTAGAATTATTTTAAACTAAGTATGTGAATGATTCTGACCAGACTTTGTCCATTTTAATACAATCCTGCAAATATTAATTTATTAATATTCACTTATGACTTATCCTATTACATGTAACGGAGGATTTTCTTTTTAACTTCAAAAAATATTTAATCTCATCTTATTCGAGCTTTCATGCTGTCTTTCACTTGTTACTTCCAAAATATAGCACTTTGTTCCCCCTCATAAATACTTCTCTCTACCCATCTTTTCATTATGTAGTGAATCCTTAATATCCAGTTTGTGCACCACTCTGAAGGCCTCTAGAAACTCTGTGAAGTCTATACTGCCATCCTTGTTAAAGTCAATACTGCGGGCCAGGTCATCAATGGCTCTGTCATCGATGGCAACCCCCAGATGAGTGCTGAAAAGGCGCCAGGTGTGACGAAATTCCTCGATGGAGATCAGACCTTAATTGAACAACAGGTATTATCAATAGACTTAATTTTATTGAGGACACCTGGGAACATTTAAACCTCATCATCAAATCAATCTCATACATTTATTTACCTGAATGATCTTTGTCTATAATGTTGAAAATTATCTCAATGTCTGTCCTGTATCTGAACAGGGTTTCAGCCAAGTTTGGAGTGACCTAAAGAAACAAAAGGAAATGAATGAATGAAAAGTAAAAGAATCTGCAAACTAGCACAGAACCATCAGATCTGATAACAGTTTTACTGTTTATCATTTATATGAAACTGTTTAATGCTTAAAGTAATTTGTGTAGTATTTTTTGTAACAATCCCGTAAAAGCAGACTATGTGGTATTAATTTCATATATACATTCTGTTTGAAAAGTAACATTTTAAACAATATCTCAATGAAAACAAACAATTTCCAAAATGTTGACAAGACAAAGTTTAATCTAACATCTGGTGTATATAAATTGTAATGTGAAAGTAAGGTCAAAAATATAACTTAGATTACACATTTTTTTCAGTTTTACTTAAATTACAGTGGTGCAAAAATGAATACACCCCACTGAAAGTCTCTGGAGCAAAGCTCAATTGTAGACTACAAATGTCTAATTTAACAAGAACACAATCACACTTGAGTCTAATTAGTCATTATGCAGGTGTCCAGCAGACAGTTGACTATAAAAGGGGGTCAGAACCCCTTCCCATTTCATGTTGTCAGCGATGGCACCAGATGGAAGAGAAAAGACCTGAGAAAGAAAATAATTTCTTTCCACAAAGGTAAAAACTACAAGAAGCTCAACAAAGCTTTACTTATCGATCAGAAAACTGTAGCAAAAATGGTCCAAAAATTTAAGAAAGCTGAAATTGCAACCATCTCACAGAGATGTCCAGGTCGTCCACAGAAGTTAACACCTCACAGGAGCGTCTTTTGATGAGAAGGGATGAAGAAAATCAGCATGTAAGTTCACTGCAGTTATCTAAAGAAGTAGAAAGCCAAACTTGGGGGACTATTTCCCGTAACACAATACAGCGACACTGCAGAGGAATGGCATGCATCGATGCCGTCCACGAAAGAAGCCTCTCCTAAAGCCCAGGCTTGAAAAAGCCCACCTAGAGTCTGCCAGGGCCCATGCTGACGAAGATGAAGACTACTGGGACTCTATTCTCTGGAGTGAT
>JBAMYA010044203.1:0-12657 GCA_037176975.1 Arrhamphus sclerolepis
GCCCAGCAACAGCCCCAAAACATCACTGCTCTAGAGGAGATCTGCATGGAGGAATGGGCCAAGATATCAGCAACAGTTGTGAAGACTTAAAGAAAACGTTTGACCTCTGTCATTGCCAACAAAGTATTGAGATGAACTTTTGTTGTTGACCAAATGCTTATTTTCCACCATGATTTACAAATAAATTCTTTAAAAATCAGACAATGTGATTTTCTGAAGGCTGTCCTCAGTTTATTTGCACTGCAGGTGTAAAGATTGGATCCATCTTCAACATAGAGTGTCAGTTTCAGTGTTTCACCAAAGAACACATGATGAAGGTCAGCTGAAGGATGCATTGAGATAATGTCATGAATCGTTACCACCTCAGATTGCATTAATGAGGTCAATAACATCCTACATAAACAGCGCTGAGTATCATAAGGTGATAAACCTTTTTTTTTTTAGATGTGTTTTTTTTTTTATTCTTTATGCCATGCTGAATAATTTAATTTATGTAAGAGACAAAAATAATCTACCAAACTACCTTCAAGAGCACTGAAATGATGATTTGACGTTAACAGGGAAGTCCAGTCTAGTTTAGTGACTCTGGACCCGTTTACTTTGTTATCAAAGCACCACATTGATTTTCCCGTCACTTCCTCTCAGCTATAGTGTGGCATTGATCGGGTTCCCAGTGTTGGTGCGCTGCAGGGCAGTCCTCTGCTCTGTGCCCGGGTGCAGAGCGCATAATTGACATCCGCAGCCACACAGTGGACAAAAAAAGACGAGCATATGAAGCATGAACAATGTTTCACATGCTTTTAAGCACACCTTGTTGGAAAAAAGCAATCGGAGCAAGGAATATTTGAGCCATGGCACGGTGGTCAAGATAAACTAAGCGTCTTGAGTTTCTGGATTGAATCAGGTATGTTGAGTTGAAACACTTTGAGCAATTCTGGATTGAAAATTTGATCGACTGTTGCTGTCCTTTTGCATTGGCAATTTCTTTGTGAAATATCAATATCATCCTGTACATGAAGAGATGCTTTTTAAGTTTATATTTAAAAAAATGTGATACTTGAGTACAGTATACAAAAAAACTTCAGTTCCAGTACAACAATATACCTTACAATATTTTGAATGATTAGATTAGATTACCTTCTTTGAAAAGTACTCAATAAAAGAAAAAAAAAAATCAAAAGCTAAGCTTGTGTGGCATCTCTGCCTTCATGTGAATTTACAAAGCACATTTTTCTGATCATCTCTAGTCCTTCAGAGCTTCATGTCTGACTCGGACCTTATGAGGGGTGGGGAACCAACCATCAGGAGCCCCGAATGTCGTTCACTTCCAGCACCCAGGATGGAGCTGCTCAGCCCCTCCAAAGGGAAGGACCGCCCTCAGAACGTCACAGAGAAGGTCACACAGGTATGCGGGCCGACCACCTGGCTGTTTCAAAGCCACAAAAACACCCTCTCTGAATTAAAGAACTCGCTTATTCACAACCACGTTTTAGGTCACTTTAGGTGACTCAGTGATGCATTTACTGCTGACCAGATGCGGTCCGTCATTACAGTTCGCAGTAAGCTTTTTGTTTTTTTTTCTGATTGCTGAAAAATGAGGAGAACCTCCCGGAAAAGTTGACATAACAGGAGTCTGCTTTTAATTAATCCACTAATGGAAAAATCAGTAGGTGGTTTGGTGGCTGGATGTTTCCCTCATGGGTGAGAATAACAGAGATACATTGAACAAAGGTTCAATTCAGGCCTACAGTTGTTGCTGCTGCGGCCCTGGGGCGCTCCATTCTGCATCAGTGGATGATGTGTGGTGGATGTGAAATAAATGCATAGGAAGCGCTTCCAATAACTTGTGACCTTGCAATTCCTGTCTACGAGAGGATCTGTCTATTCAGTCTTATATAAATATATGCCGGGTAGCTCTCCCAATGAGGTCAGTGACATTTTTCAGGGCAGCAGATATTAAGATTAAATTGGGACAGAGGAAAAAAACGTATTTATTTTTTGATAATTTCTTTATCAAAGTCTTTCTTCTCCTGCAGTTTCACCAGTGACGAACGAGTTTGTAAAGTTACAAACCAGAACATACAGTATCCACCAAGAATGTGCTCAAAAGTAATACATCAAAGGAAAATACAATCCTACACGTAATGTGGAGGAAGTGCTTTTCTTTTTTAAGTGACAGTCACATGACATGATCAGATTTCTCAGTAGTCATCTTAAATGCTAAGTTTTCATGTTTTTTTTGGCTTAGGTGCTTTCTTTGGAGTCTGATGTGTTGCCTGAATACAAACTCCAGGTACCGGAGACGACATGGTGGATTTTGTTACACTACAACCCCTTCAAAGCATTTTGGGACTGGATTATTCTGCTGCTGGTCCTCTACACAGCCGTCTTCACTCCGTACTCAGCCGCTTTCCTCTTGGATGAACATGGGGATATACGACAGAGGAGCTGCGGATACACGTGTAACCCTCTGAATGTAGCTGACCTCATGGTGGATGTGCTGTTTATCGTGGACATTGTCATCAACTTCCGTACGACGTATGTGGATCAAAACGACGAGGTGGTGACACAGCCGAGCCGGATAGCCAAGCACTATATCAAAGGCTGGTTCCCTATTGATCTGTTGGCAGCCATCCCGTTTGACCTTCTCCTGTTCAGATCCGGCTCAGATGAGGTAAGATTACCAGTTATTTGCAAACTCGATTGGATGATAATTCTATTTAAAAAAAAAAAAAATCACATTGCATTGGTTTTAAAGTTATTTTTGGAATTTTCAATAATATGACTAATCCTTTCCCTACATTTTCTTCCGTTGTCAATGGAAACGATAGATGGCAACCTTAACAAGCCTGCTGAAGACAGCTCGGCTGTTGAGACTGGTCCGTGTGGCTAGGAAGCTGGACCGATATTCTGAATACGGAGCTGCTGTTCTCTTCCTGCTCATGTGCACCTTTGTACTCATCGCCCATTGGCTAGCCTGCATTTGGTACGCCATTGGTTTTGTAGAGAGGCCGTACACGGAGAACGGCTGGCTGGACAACCTGGCTGAACAACTAGGAAAGGCATACAACGACACCGACTCCACCTCTGGCCCATCAGTCAAGGACAAGTATATTACTGCTATGTACTTCACTTTAAGCAGTTTGACAAGCGTGGGGTTTGGTAATGTCTCTCCAAACACCAACTCTGAGAAGATCTTCTCCATCTGCGTCATGGTCATTGGATGTGAGTAACAGAGTGGCAAAAGCGGCTTAAAACATAATTAGCAGCTAGCCAAGTAAAAGAGGAAAACACTAAAGATGTGATGGCGCTTCTAAACCAAAGCAGTGTTCAGTGGTTCAGTTTTAGCTAGATCTTGGATGTGTGGTTTCTTTGGATTTAAGAATTCAACACATTTGAACTGACAGAATTTTCAGACATGCCCTGAACTGGATTTGTCAAACACTCAGCAGGTCCTTACAGAGCTGTGCTAGTCCCAGTTTCAGCTCTAACAGCACTTGCTTTGGATGTCATTTCGGTAGCGACACTTGAAATGACTTTGCTTGGACAGAATTGATAAGAATATACATAAAGTAATATTAATTAGCTTAACATACGCTAAGCCTAAGAGGCTAAAACAGGTAGCGGTGATTAATGATGCTTTTTAGCAACATGGTGCAGCGCAGTATGAGGAAAGAGAGGCTTCAGCATCACTCTTCAGAAAACCTATGAGTGATGTCACAGAGGGTTTGTCCAGTTCTTCTTATACAGTCTGTATGTTACCCCAGCCACTCAGTGGAGGTTCACTTTCTCTTCCATCTCTACTTTATAGTTCCTTATAAAGGTCGCTTTTTGAAAAATTATTAATGATGCTGATGATGTATCCTTCTGAAATACTGAAAATTAAATTAATTTAAAAGGTTGGTAAATGGTCTTCCTCCATCCTTGTAGCTAAGAGGGTAAAAAACTGTAGATGCCATTTGACACCTCGTAGCTGCACTTGTCAGTGTGAACATAAGGGTAAAGAATTCTGATGGTTGTCTTTCTATAATCTCCTTTCTTTGCCAAATATTTCAGCTTAAACGACATCATTTCTGTTGCTATGTTTTCCCCCTCAGCCCTCATGTATGCCAGCATATTTGGGAATGTGTCTGCTATCATCCAGCGGCTGTACGCTGGTACAACCCGCTACCATACCCAAATGCTGCGAGTCAAAGAGTTCAT
Source organism: Arrhamphus sclerolepis (assembly GCA_037176975.1). Classification (NCBI taxonomy): domain Eukaryota; kingdom Metazoa; phylum Chordata; class Actinopteri; order Beloniformes; family Hemiramphidae; genus Arrhamphus; species Arrhamphus sclerolepis. The sequence continues at coordinate 4,204 of JBAMYA010044203.1, forward strand.
CCGCTTCCACCAAATCCCAGTTGGTCTGCGCCAAAGGCTGGAGGAGTACTTTCAGCACGCCTGGTCATACACAAACGGCATTGATATGAACGCTGTCAGTAAAAACACACCCTTTTTACTACAGTGATATGGTTATTCTCTACTCCTCTTTTAGATGTAATTCCTAATATGTTGATGTTTTCTTTTTTTAAATTCCCTTTTTCAGGTGTTGAAGGGATTTCCAGAATCTCTGCAGGCAGACATTTGTTTGCACCTGAACCGCTCTTTACTGCAGAACTGCAAGGCCTTCCTTGGAAGCAGTCAAGCTTGTCTGCGCGACTTAGCTATGAGGATCAAGAGAGTCCACGCCCCTCCAGGAGACACTCTGATCAATTACGGAGACATGCTGGACTCCCTTTTCTTCATCTCACGTGGCTCCATTCAGGTCACAAGAAACGACGTGGTGGTAGCCATATTAGGTAAAGGTGTTTAACCATTTTGTAGCTGACCTCTCAAAGAGATCACAAAATCAGTCTTTATTTAAATAAAACACATTCATCCTCTTGTAGAAAAGAATGACATCTTCGGCGAGTTCATCCACCTGTATGATGAACCAGGGAGGTCCAATGCAGACGTGCACACCATCACCTACTGCGACCTGCACCGAATCCCGAGGGACGACCTGCTGGAGGTCCTTGATATTTACCCGAGTTGTGCTGAAAGATTCTGGAGGAACTTGGAGATCACGTTTGACCTGCGAGATATACACTGGCAGGTAGAGCTGGAAAGAAAAATGTCCACATTAACATTTTAATTAAATACATTTTGAATATTTTTGTTTTTCACTGCGATTGCCAGGCTGATCAAGTGCCACAAATAATAACAACTGATGATTCTGGTGATGACTGTGGATGTCGACACAAGGAAAGACATGGAATCCACTCCCTTCACTGTCGGATAAGGCCAGGTGAGAAGTATGATAGAAGCTCTGGGTCTACGAGGCAAATGTCCTGTAACTAAGTGACTGAAACGCTTTTCTGTGAACAGAGGGAATTGATCACGAAGACTCGTACCCCCTTCAATCCTGCCATCACTCACCTCCTCAGGCCGCCTGGGAGGACCTCTGGAGCAGTGCATCCTCTTGTTCTAAGTCGAGTGAGGACTTGGAAAAACCTCTGGCTCACAATACCAGAGAGGAGCTTTATTCTCTGAAAGAGGCCAGACAGGACTTCACTCCTGCAGCTGTGAAACTGCCGCCCAAGAGCGAAACTGCAGTGGCGAGGGATGCGGTGCTGGACCGGGGCCATCAAGGTAGATGGACATGAGTCTTGACTAAAGTTTGATTTCAACAAAACACTTTGAAAGCTGTCTCACTAGAGGACACAATGTCTTCTTGGCATCCAACGACGTCAGAAGGGGGTGTAACATGTTAATGCCACACTGTAAACTGAATTTAATTCAAATATACATAGGTTTTCACAAACATCTTTAATGCTCATTTGACAAAAATAAAATAGGTGTATGCTGCAACGAAACAATGACTAGATGTTGCTTCTGTGTCATGTCATTTAAATGTATGTCGATTTAACATGACAGCACTTACAAAGTCATTTGCTTAAATGACTGGTGGGGAGTTCAAAAGTGTTTCATGATGAAGTCATTAGTAAAGGAAGAAAAGCACACATTACAAAGTGATGTATTCTCACCAGCCTCTCTATAATTTCCTCAGCTTCGTCTTTGAATGTGCAAGGAATGTATCAATACTGGCCAGAGCAACAGTCGCAGATTTCCAATCATGTCTGGCAATCTTCCTCTGTCCACAATTCCAGCCACCCACCACCATTCACAGAAGAAAGGCCCAGCGAGCTGCAGTCTCAACTTGAAGTCTTGCATTCACAGATCAAAAGGTGCAGTCTTCATATTTTAATCTCAATTCCCTTTAAAGTCCAAAAATAAAACACAAATAAATATGTATATGTACCATGGTAGAGGAGACTGGGGAATTGAACCAGCAATCTTCCAAATGAAAAGACAAACCGTATCTACAGTTCTCTATTAATCTCTCCTTCTCCAACCTCCCCAGATTGGAGACCCGTGTGACAGCTGACATCAGTGTGATTTTGCAACTTCTCCAAAGGCAGATCGCTCCTGTACCTCCAGCTTACAGTACGGTTTCATCCAGCACCCTCCTCAGTGATTCATCTGGTCTGTATGGGGCACAGACTCCGATGCTGCACAGCATGTATGCCATTTCTCCCATTCAGATGGACAACCAGCCAGCAACAGAGGTATGGAATCAAAACAAGAAACATCAGATATAAAAAAACAAAAAACATTAATTGATGGATTTTTTTTGTTTGTTTTTTTTTACTTTAGAGCTTGGGCCAGGCTTGTCTTAACTCTTCCCCAAAGTCCCAGGAGTCACTGTCCAGCGGCATTCATATGACTGCAGCATCTGATGACACAATGTCCATGACGGTCACCCCTGAAACCGACACTCATACAGCGTTACCTCAGCAGTTGCCACAACAGTCAGTGAAAGCACCTCTCCTGGCCAGCACTAGCATGTGTGAGAAGCTCCGCTGTCCCTCGCTGCCAGACTTCACCTCAGAACAGGCCGAGATCCAGAAACATGTCTCAGATCCGGTGCTGCCTGCCATCTGACACCCAACGCGACTCACTTAACTCAAAGCTACTTAGGTTTTTGAGAGGGGCCAGGTAACAAGTCTGTTTCTGCAGGCTGCAAACAGACCAGATATCAGTCAATGTTTGGACAACAAATGGTGTCCAAATCAGTTAACAGTAGTCCAAAAAGGATTTTCATTTGACACGCGTTTACACATTTCCACCTTGCATAGTAGACCTGAAGGATTTCCACTTGGGCAATTCTCGAAAAAACTGCTAAACTTCGTTGTATGAAGGACTGATGCAATACAGTAACATTTCTAACAATGGACAATTGCTTATTTATTTGCACTGCACATGAAAACTTTGGGTCTTAATCTGTACAGTTTAGAGCAACTTTTGTGTTCCGTTCCTTTTCTGGTTTAGTTCTATTGTTTGTTGTCACTGCGTTTAGCATGACCAGTACAAATGAGACACCATCACTGGCTAAAACTGTTAAAATAAAGCACCAGTTTAACATCTTGCTTTGCTTTTTGGTAAATCTAAAGGGAGCATCTGTTTATCACTAAGAACAAGTATAGAACATAATCAACTTATTAAAACAAACAAAGCACTAAAATAGTAAAGATATTTCTAACATCAAATTACTCCTTTGAGATCTAACTTTATTTACCAAAATAGATGACAAATAGTTTTCAAATTTTGAGTTTCTGTCTCCCCCCCAAAGGCTTTCTGTTGCAAAGCATATGCAAATAAATAGAACATATCAGACACTTCTAGATGTGCTTTTTTTTTAGTCAGCATACAGTCTGTGTCACATCGTGGGATCCCCATTACCTCTATCTATTACTGTGGATCACATTTACATAAAAATATTAACTGATTTCTACGTCCAACTTTTACTCTCGTAGTCCCAAAATCATAACTAAACATTTCGGACGTGATTCCATGTTCCTTTTTTTTCAGTATGTCACAACCAAGTGAAAATGTTTTAAACATGTATTTGTTAGTTATAGGACATATAACCTGTTTGTAAGATGGACTAAAATGTTAGACAATTTATTTTAGTGATCAAATTAATTTATATAGCCGTGAATAAATTACTGCTGCAGAAATCTGAATACTGGGCAGTTAATACTAACAAAATACATTAAAATGCACCATAGTTTACTAGAATTATCTGATTAAATAAAACACAATTATACATTAAAAACAACTTGAACACCTGAATTCACATAAATCACATTCACTTTACTTTTATGGTTATACTGAAATATAGCTGCTTCAGAAAAATTCATGTAAAAAAATAGGACAAGACTGAGCACAAAGCACTCTTTTAAACTTTTTTTAAGCATATAATCATTAGATTATTAGACAGCCTAATGAAAATTATCCTTTTGTCTGTACGTGAAAACAGTTGTAACGGTCTTGTGATGTGTGTTTCACGGCAAAGTTTGGAGGTATATGGCTTGATTCACGTATAAAGAGCTCCAGTTGAGATGAAAATTCACATCTGGGGGGACGGTTCTCTTAAAAGTTCAGCAACTTCAGTGTGAAGAGCTGCCATTGCTGAGCATTTCTTATCGGAGAACATGCTCTTTACTTCAGCCACCCTATTCCAGTTAACTCACCGTCAGTATCCACAACAGTTTTCTGCTTCTAGGTACTTCTGCCCGCTTTCCAGCGACTCCAGTTTGCAAAGCAGTGCATGAGCAATGCATCAATACTCTTTTGTTCCACTGCTGTGACATATAAAAAGAGCCATCACTTTTTTATACATCAGCGCACAATTTTAGAAAATCTTTGCAGGTTCCAGGATCACTGTGGTCCAATGGTCTGAAAGAACTTTTTGGTCCTAAAAATATAAACATTCCTGGGACTAAACCTTGTGGGTTCGTTGGGTGGTAAATGACTTGATATTTTAGTTTTTGCTAAGTTCTTGTAGTTTTTGATTCAAAGCATACAAAATGCTGCTTTTCATCTTTTAAATGCCATCTATATAATGAGCAGTGCATTCTGCCCAACAAATTTTTTTTTTAAATTACAGAAAAAGCTTTAAGTGAATCAACATAAATCCAGCAAATTCGTAAGGGCACAAACTAAACACTCTGCCTTCATAAGAAGTTCTTCCAACAAAAAAAGTCAGTTTTTGAGAGTCGCTGAGAATGTTTTTGAGTCACTTTGTCGATGGCACCTCAGACTCTAAGAATTTCCAGGCAGTTGTTGTAGCAGATAGCAATCCAGTCAGGCTGGGTGGAAGCCCACTGCACATTGTTGATCTCTCCCTCTGCTGTGTAGGCCAATATGGGGTCCTCGATGGCTCGCGGCATCTGCTGGATGTCCCAGATTAGAGCCTGGTGGTCATCCGCTAGAAAGACAGGAGGAGGAGATGTGACTCAAGAAAATAATGATAGCAACCTGCATTTTAATGTTCTGACTGCAGTAAAACAAAAAAACAAAAACAACAACAAAAAAAACCCCAACACTTTCAATGTCTTATTTCAGATGATGTAAAAACAGAATTAAAGTAAGGGAAGGAATAAAAGGTGATGATGCTTTGTAGAGCAGTTACTTGTCAACAAAGAACTCTTGTGACCAATATTATTGTTGATTCCTTTGTTTTTATTCATGTTTTACCACAATAAATTAGCGCCGTTCCAAGCCTGTCCAACTTTGCTGTTTGATACCTCAACAAAGTACATTCCACTGTTGGTTATTACCTCTACATTTAATAAACTCACTTAACACAAAATGGTGTAAATTATGTCAAGAGTTTCATCTCTGTTTCTCCATTCTGTTTGTCACTGTTGTTGGTAATGTACAGCGTGGATGCACTGATGTTAACATCATTTCATGATTCATTCTATTGATTGAGCTCATAGAGATCATAAAGGCAGCAGGGCAAACACAGTGTGTGACTGCTTCAAATTTCTGATGCTCCATTATATCTGTTGCTGCTCGTCTTTGGCTAAGATGGTTATGTCTTTTATCTTTGTTCCTGTCTCGCTGTACGATGACAGACTACTGCTTTTCAGCTATGATGGCTGTTTTTTTTTTATTTATTTCATGTTTGTTTGTATTTTTTTATGGGATGGCCAAAATTTTACAGCGTGCACCCGGCGTAACACTGATGATATATGTTGTTTTGAAGGTTAAAGTTGCACACCTGCTGTACAGATGTGACAGGAAGAGTGTGGTGCCCAGGTGACTCCATTGACACAGGCTCTGTGGTTGTTGAGTTTGGCCACCGGAGTACAGGGCACACGCACATCTAAGATCACAACCTGTATAGACAAAACAAATATGCACATATACTGTTGTTTCTAATCGTTTTAAAGCACCTAACATTTTTTTTATGAAACATTTATTATATAGTGTTTGGCCTGAAGAATTTAGACGGTGTTCCAAGTGTCAAATATACATTTCTTGGGTAAATTACAGGATGACTCCACACAAAACTAACCTCCAGGCTGTCCATCGCCATGGTAGCCAAATAGTTGGGGTCCTGCTTGTTCCAGCAGAGTCGAAGCAGCGGGTGATGCTGCTGATCTTCATAGATGATGGTGCTGTGTTCCAGGTGACGGAGATCAAACATGCGAACTGAGCCGTCTGCTCCCACTGAGGCAAACATATCCCTGCCCCCACCTGCTCGGCTGAAAGAGATATCATACACCTGGCAATGCAAGCAGACAGAGGAGCACGGAGATGAAATAAACATTACAATAATAAATGCAACTTCATTAGACACAGGGAGTTAGAACATAACATTTACCTCCTTGTCATGAGCAATGAGCTGTGTCTTGACATGACCAGACACTAAACTGACCCTGCCGATCGGCTGTCCAGTCTCCAGCCCCCAGATTGTACAAGTGGTGTCTATACTAGAAGTACCTGAAAAAAGATGTAAAAAATTCAAAATGGATTTGTCAATTAAAGCTGATATCAAATAATTCAGTAATATTACATGAACTGAGAATTTACCTAGCAAGTTTGGGTCCACCTCGTTCCAGTCAAAGGATGTTAGTGGTGCGCAGAAATCTGAGTTCTTGTTGTTGTTAAGCAGACACTCCAGACGTGTCTCTGTATCACCCACCTGAAAGAAAAATTTACTGTCAATATTTGAACTTCTCTAAAAAAGCTTTTACAGATGGCATGAACCATAATGTCCTCAAGTATTAAAAAGATAGGACGGATAGTATGACTGGCTTTGTAAGTGGTCATCCAAAGAAAATAATCATAAACACACAAAAATAAATATATGTTTTTAAAAGTATTGGTGATGAATCCAAAAAATTAAAAATAAAGTATCAAAACATCTCTATTAATAGGCGGTCTCACCCTCCAGATTCTCAGATAGTCTCCACTGGTGGCCAGCAGGTCAGGGTACGCCCCTTTGGTGTCAGGAATCCACATGATCTTGGTGGTGGGGTAGGGATGATCGAAGGTGTTTCGACACACAAACTCTGAGCTCTCCTCCTCCAGACCAACTATCTGAACCTGTGGAGACACAGTAACAACTCACCTTGAGTGAGCCAGTGTAGTGTTACTAATCTGAACAGGAAACTAGTCGTGTTGATGACTGTAGGGATAAAAATACATTTACTGCGTCCCAATAGTCACACTGAAACTATCAACGTGCCAGAGTATTTTGTTCTCTGTAGTATCTTAATTTGTCAATTTGTCACTAATGTTGATGGTAATTAAATCAATTAGTCAATGCACAATGAAAAATTGACCTTCCCTAAAATTAAAATATGCACGGATACTTTAAATCAATATGAACCTTTATTTTCAGTTAGCCCCCAAAACTCCACAAATGCGTTACATTTCAGACTGGTACACCAGAGTTCACCATAACTGCCACCATAGACATTAAGACTGGCACCAGTCACCAACATCAAACGTGTTGATGTTTTTTTGTTTGTTTGTTTTTCCTATCAAGTTACCTTGTTGTTATACTCCTCCACAAAACTGCCCAGAGCCAGGCGGAAACGTTTATCCGGCCGGACTGTCCAGTTCATGGCGTAAACTGTCCATGGAGCCTCGTATTTGTAGATTTCTTTGCGTTTTCCGTGTAGTGACATCTTTAAATATACGGCAAACAACTAACCTATGATGAACAATCAATTACCAGCAGCAACCGAGGACCATGAACGCGCCGCAACCGCCGCCTACTTTATTTATGAAACTTATGTCGTTTCTAACGGAATGCAAGTATAACAGAAGTAAGAAACCTGATGAGTACGCGTTATATGGCTCCTTTCTTTCTGATAAAAGTGACAGCGTTCGTACAATTTTCGTTAAATGTTTCAAACTCGTAGCTGGGCGATGTAGTAAAAATGGCTGCAATGGCGGCGACCTGAGGACAAAAATAGTATGATGAATGTTGCCTTCAGAACACAGCAGAATTATCGAAATTACTAATACCAGAGCAACGGCCGACAACAAAAACTGATATTAGATTCTATTATTTTAACCGACATTATACTGGATGAAGTGACAATAAAATATAATTTGCATTGAATTTCCTCCCCCTATTTCTGCCCCTGCATTTATGAAGCACTTACATTTATCATAATAATATTTTGTTTTTATTTCTACCTTCAACTCAGTGAGCTACGTACTTTTGACTTAAGTTTGTATACAGTTTTTTACGAAGTGCTCTTGAAGGGATCATTGGAGGAGAATGTGAGATGTCACACCTGAGAGAACTGCTTTTCTCTTAACAAAAGTATTCATTCCTTATACGCGCGCGCGCGTGTCTGTATGAGATACACACACACACACATACATATACAGGACTGTCTCAGAAAATTAGAATATTGTGATAAAGTTCTTTATTTTCTGTAA
>JBAMYA010044204.1:0-12657 GCA_037176975.1 Arrhamphus sclerolepis
GTGCCGGAGCCTAGCTCACCGAAGAAGATCTGCTTTGGAAGGCGGGAATCCTTCAGTCTCACAACGTGGCCAGTCCACTACACACTACAATCCCCGGTGAAAAACAATACAGCCCTGCCCCAGATCGTGTGGTGTAATGGATGGCTAGGTTTATTTCATATGTTTAGGCGTTATCATCCTGAGCTGTCTAACCAAGGTCAATGGGAATATACAGTCTTGTCTCTCCGTTTTCTGACAATTTAATAAAACTTCTCATAGACCTGTACCCTTTCGCCGCGGCCTGTTTTACTGCCCCTATCACACCTAAGTCTTTTTCCAATGCATACGCGATAAGGCAGTTTCGTGCAAGCATCAAAGATAAAGCTCAGGGTCCGCTCAAGTTTTCTTTTTCTCTAAAGCTTCTTGGGAGAAGCAATCACACCTGGGAGTAAAAAAATAGAACAACTGAAGAATGTCTTTGTGGCATTTTTTTTCTCTCTTTCTTTCTTTCTTTTTTTGAGAAAAGTCCACAGACTTAACATCAATAAAAAATACATATGTTAATAAACACATTAAATGAAAATAGAAATGAATAATAATAAAATGCAGCAAGGCTCTCAGCAGACTCAGGATGGTCTAATTTACAAAGAGGGGACATGAATAAGAGGAAGAATTGTCTCGGGCTGCAGTTCTCTCCTTCTTTTTTTCCACAGCTAAACATCTGTTGAATTTGTCAGTTTTCTCTGCTCGACTGACTTTTTGACATGATGAAAATACATCTCTGTGGATACCAGTCTGGACTGAACTGGAACATAACAGCTTTGAAAGGTCTGAGAAGGCTTGTAAAACTGTGTATATGGTGTGAGATGTAAGGAAACAGCCAGCTGTGACTCCAGCAGACAATGAAGTGTAAGCCATGTGTTATGTACGTGTTTTTGTGTGTCTCTCTTTGTAAATGTTCCATTCTTGTGCAACCCGCTTTGAATGTATCTTAGTTCAGTAAAGCACTTCTGTGTATTTCTCATATACCTATTTGTAACATTCGCACACCATTTCATATTAGATATATATGAACTCTGTTTACAGTATGCAACACTTTCTCTCTACAGCAGTGAGGATACTGGGCATAAGTGGGACACAGAGGTTTTGCTCAAGTACACTTTGTAAGGTGAAGGAGATGGGGACTGAACTGAAAACTTTCAGGTTGGAGGACGGACACTCTATCCAAGGGAGATGGAGAGGGACTCCTGCTGGCTGAAGGCTAGCTTGTACCTGGCTCATTCTGTATGATTTTGGCTGCCTCAGATGAAAGATGGGCAATCATGGGAAAGATTTGCCATTGTGGCTCAAAAATTGTGGATGTAGATCTCACAATGAGACAGGAGGAAAGATGAAAGATAGAATCCAATTGTGACCAAAGACGGGCTGCAACAGATATCATGTCTCGGAGCGTGACGGCCTGTCACTCCCTCTCCTATTGATTGAATAGCTGATCTCTGTTATCTAACCAACCAATAGGAACGCACCACGAAATAACATAAATATCAGCACATCTGCACAGGACAGTAGCCTAGCAACAACAGCACCAGATGCAATGGAGAAACGGGAAGAAAAGTGTACAACTCAAATTTTTTACATTTTTTTCCAAAGCACACCAGCACCACAACAACAATGCTAACTTTAGAGTCATCGGTGCATTAGCATGTTAGCAGCAACCCTTTAATGATGCGATGAAACTGCACGTACGTTCATTTTCACAGTGTAACATGCTATAAACTAACTGTCTAATAATTTCACGTTGTTCAATGTGACTTGTATTAATCTTATAAAAACATAAAAATTGTACATTGTGAACCTGTCTTCAGTCAGGGAGTGGAAATGTTGTTATAAGACTTAAAATTATTGGGCCAATTGCACTGTTGTTCAGTATTTGGCTAACTTAGCTTAGTTTAACACGGTACTTCCTAAACCACATTTCAAGTTTAACAACACAGCTAAACATGAAGTTGAGCTTAACTGATCCACAGTTAAACCAGCTGGAAACTGGCTGGAGACTTCTATACAAACATTAACCCCACAGATTATGTTAAATCAATTGTTTTACATGGGGCGGAGCTCTGATATTCACATATAGTTTCTGATCAATGATAGGCCGTTTCTTCAGGAAAAATAGATTTGGACATTAAAACGAAACAAATGATCTTTAGTCACGGCGGGTCATTTTTGACCCAGAGGACAAGGAGTGTCTACACACTGTGAAGACAACAGGAGGGTTTATGGCCTTTAGAAGCACATGAAGGTTGATGCACCAAACATGTTCATTAAAGTGTGTTCTGCGTGAATCAAAGACCTGGGAAGCTACAAAAAGTCATTGGTTCTGTTGAATCGTCTTAACAAACAGAAAAGTGGCAAAGACATGCTGTTCATAGTAGGAGTCAAACCTGTGACAGCCACAGGAGGACAGTAGCTTGTTGTATGTATGAATCGTCACCTCAAACCACTGAGCTTTCCAATGACCCTGATGTTATCATGTTTGTGTGTGCCTGTGCGTGTTTCAAAACTGTGTGATGGTCAGTGCTGTATAAATATGTTGTGTTTTTTTTTTTTTCTGTTGGTCTTTAATTTAGAGGCAGCATCCTGCATGGACCTAAATGAGGATAGATATTAACAAAATGAATGTGAAGGGTTAATCTACCTGTGTTATTTCTGCATTGAATGAAGATGAATAAGGCCGTTCATCATGTCTGCTTGAGTTAAAAAATTTTCCTGGATCAGGTTTCAGAAAACAGGGCAATGCAAACTTCAACTGCTGGTTAACTGGTTCAACTGAGTAATGAGTTTTAAGATGTCAGATGACTGCCTTGACCCTTTCACCAATTTAGTTTAGAGGAGCACACCTTTGTCCCAGGTTAGTGGCTTGATTCTATTTGGAGGACAAATGCTCCTGGTGAGCTATACAAGTGCTCAAAAGCTGCGTTTCCTGATGAGAAACTACATTTAATCCAAGAAAATAACATATTATTGAATTTAGCCGAGCAAAGTGAGTATAATACCATTAAAGTATATATAGTGTTAAAAACTGTATATTATACCATTAATAGTAGGCTATCATGAAAAGAGAAAAATGTGTCTTTGGCAACAAATCAATAGATTAAGTTCCTGTTCCAGATTTTGCTGTGTGACTGTAAAGATATAATTTATGAGTAAAAGAAAAACAGGAGTTCCAGCTCTTGTGTCTCTCTTTCACCATAAAAATCTCCTTTAAAATAACCATATAAACATCATCTTTAATTTATTAGTTTATTTTCTTGTTCCTTTGTCTTCATTTTTTTCAGGAACCTAGAATCAAGAATTATTTTCTAATTTTCACCAACTTTTTTAGCCTAATTTCTGCTTCTGCATCGCAGTTACTATTCTCATCCCATCGCTGTTATTTATACCTCTGCATTATTGTTTACATCACTCTGTAATTCCACCACCAACCACTAGAGGGCATTGTGGGTTCTTTTTTGCAGCGCTGTAGCTCACAGTACAGTACAGTACAGTTTTCTTTTGGTTACTCCCTGTATGTAGCTTATACATAGCAACGGAGGAAATAAATTATATTTTACATAGGTTAGCACAGATAAATATTGAGCATCAGTCATCTTTGCAAACATTGCAGCAAACTATCATTGTACTGAACTTCAAAATGATGAAGAAGAAACAGCAGCACTAAATTCAGAGACAAAGAAGAAGAATTAATACCATTCACATTTCTTGCAGTCTGTGTTGCCGTTATATGTACTTATATTCGGAGAGAGTTACATGTCAGGCTATGCCGTAGCCTACAGCGTAGCTACAGCGTAGCTAGAGTATAGCTTTGATGCAGAGGTGTAAATCAGGCTTAACCGTGCTGTAGCAAGTATTTTTTATGTATATTTATCTAAAGTCAGTCCCGTCCCTTCCCCCAATTGTTTCAAACCATTGAATGCCTACCGGATCTTAAATAGAAAGAAGATTTCTTGTCTATTAAAAAAAAAAAAGTCTCGCTGCACGCATAGATAATTTCACTAGCATCAAGTCATTTTCACCAAGAATTTAAAGTTAATTTCTTATATTTAAGCTGGTGTTTTTTGCAGTGTATCTGTTGAGAACCCAGGATCCTGCCTGGAGCACCAGAAGGTGTTTTCCCAGCCCCCAACTCCTCAGATCCTGATTACATTTAGAGAATAAAGGATGTCCACAGCAATCCCATATCATTGTGGGACTAATCAAGAAACCCCAGTAGCCAAAGAAAGTCCTTCCAACATCCAGGTGCCAAACCCCAAGGCAGGACAAGCATTACATTTGCTGTGCAGTTCTTTGCCGAGATTAAAATGAAAAAGTAAATTATTATCTTGACAAAGAATGTAAGAAATAGTGACATTTTTCATGGAAACATACAGCACATCTAATGCATGATGGTTTCTGTTAGCCAGTTATTTGATCTTTAATTGCATTCACCTGACACCACAGGTGTTAATCTGATAAAAGAGTTAAAATTACAGAAACAACAGGGTTCCGATCGCTAAAGACCATGTTGACACCTGTTCAAATGAAACTGTGCAAAATAAATTAGTGTCACACTTGAAAATGTAATGTTGTTATGTAGGCATTGCACACATTAAAAGGAGTTAATCACCTGGAGGTGTGAAAACATATGTATTGTCTAAAAAGTCACCTTACAAGGTTTTACTGCAGTAAAGCAATAAAATAGAAAACTAATCCAACTTTTTAGAATGATTGAGGATTTTATGGCACAGTTAATAAATGGAAGAGGATTAATAGCGCCACTCAGACACAGAATCTGTCGTGTAAACTGAGTTGCAGTTTGTTTGTCCAAAGTGCTGACAGCTGTGAGCCTCAAGAGCTTTGTGATTCCGAGAACAGAATAAATCCTGACTGGAACTGACAAACCTGTAATGGAAAATGATGAGAAGGTCTCTCAAATCAGGGAGAGTGGATGTGAACTGTAAACTCTGCAGTAGTTTTGGCCAAAACCTCTGATTGTGAAGACCGTCAGTGCTGAAACTTTATAGATTGTCCAGTGTTGATTTCACCAAGAGTTTGCCAAACATTTGATACACTTGGTGAATGCCTCCGTCTGCAAGAGAAGAATAGTTAAGGTTTGAAAAAAACAAACAAAAAAACAAGATTCATCATAGTTAACTGGGGGTAGCACCAAATTCTGGGCCCCATAATCCTCTTAGAGGGACCCAGCAAAAACCAAAAACAAAGCATTAAGTCATAGTCATTATGAAAAGTAAGAAAAAGCCTTTCATTAGTTCAGGTTCACTGAAGGGACTTAAGTAACAACATATGCCACAATTAATTTCTCTTTGGGTATTACTAAGTGTTTTTGAATTAAATTTAATTCAATTATTAATGAGCTATTCGAATGCTCATTGATGTGTCTTTTTGTCACAAAGGTCTTTGGTCTGCAAAGTCCAATCTTCTGGCCAGTTGGCTTTAATATGATATGAGAATGTTTTGTCTCCTGGCTCATCGTTGTACTCAAATAACTACATAAAAGACAACCGTAACTATCTATGACAATCCATATTTTTCTATGAAAAAATATTGCCTTAAAGTGGTTCTAATATCGTCTTAAAATGGTATTCAAACCATGGGGTTTCATCTCTCATCACGTGCTTTAAAATTTGTGCTGAGCTTCGCTTTTCTCGAAAAAAAACAAAAAAACAAAAAAAAAAACAACCTCTGAGAATGGTATAGCAGGCCCCGTACTTGGGACCCTGGTACACCATTCTCATTTGATCCCCTACCACTACAACTCTGCAGTTAATACCCAATAAAGCGACTTCGAGGGACATCTGTCATCATTATTCCATGATTCTTGAGGGAACTCTGGATGATAAAATATTATTAGCAGTTTGAATAAGGAGATACATTTTGAATGGAACATTTTTTTTCAGATGGATTTTTACTGCACACTTATGCAACCAACTGCTATTAATTAATTTCAAATGTTGTTTCAAATGCACACTGGATATATGACTTCTGAGTCACCTAATTTCTGCATCTGTCAGATCTGACACTGATATTTCTTCACTACATGCAGAAGTATGAGGTTCTCCAGATTGGTATGATTTATGAACAAACGCTCTCAGTAAATTCGGTGTTAATGTTTGACTGTGCATGCTCAGGAGGATACAGACTGAATCCAAGAGAAGAGTGAATGCAATGTGTCGGGTTCAGTAGGTTCGCTGCTTTTTTGAGAACTGATGTCACGTGAATACAATTATTGAATTGGATTGAAGTGGATTTATAACAAAATGGATTTCATTGCAATATAATTTTCATTACAATTGGCCTGTCTTTAACTTTTTAAGTCTATATTGAGCATCAGTCATCTTTACAGATATTGCAGCAAACTATCATAGTACTCAACGTCAAAATGATGGAGAAGAAACGGTGGCAGGATATTCAGAGAGAAAGAAGAAATTGACCAATCACATTTCCTGCAGTCTGCATCGCCGTAACATGTAGTTACATTCAGAGAGAGTTACACATCAGGCTATGCCGTATGCGGCATAGCTACAGCGTAGCTTGGATGCAGAGGTGTAAATCAGGCTTAACTGTGCTGTAGCAAGTATTTTTATGTATCTTTATCAAAAGTTCAGTCCCTCCCTTCCCCCACTTGTTTCAAACCATTGAATGAGTCGAGTCTGGAGTTGTAGTGTTCAGTTAACAAGATGTGTGAATTTGTGGTTGGAAATCAAGTATATTTACATACATAAGAAATAGCACCTCTTTTTTTTTCATTTTTCTTGAGGGAGATTTAAGCAGTTTAGAATTGTCAGACCTTTCAGTTTTATATTATTGGATTTAACCCCAAACATAACCAGCATTAAGTAAGTAAAGTAAGCAATTAAACACAAGAATTATTCTGTTTGGCTCCGAGAGCTCAACCAAACTGTAGGTTTTATTGATTTTATTTATTTATTCTTTGTGCGTGTGTTTAACTGAGATCTTTGTGTTAAGAAGAGACATATTCCTGGTTATCTTATCCAAGCTTCTGTTAAGTAGAGAAAGAAACTCCCCCAAACAACATTACAGTTAGTCGGTTAGTTTTTAGAAATTGCAGCCATAACTGAACAAGTTTAGTTTTTAACAATATTCTACTAAGACTGAGTTATTTGTATAAAATTAAAATTGCAAGAGAATTTAGTTTATTCTTAATTTTAAGTAACACCTTCTTCATGTTTTAAGAAATTGCACTTTTAAAAAATAAGAAATAACATATATTTTATGTACATTTATACTTACAGTTTTGAGACAAAACTTCAATTCAGTTATGTTAAAATGGAGAACGCATCTTGTTTTTGTCTTTAATGAAAGAAATTTTTCCAAAAATTTGCCATTTTTCATCTACAAATTTACACATATAAAACTCCACAAACTGCACTGCAATCATTGTGAAAAGTAACCACAAAACTGCTGCTTAAATATCCAGGAACAGGAGTATTAGTTGTGTTGATCAGCTGTTAGTAACTGCTTCTATGAGACCTGATTGTTGCTCGACGGGAGTCTGCTGTTCTGACGAGCCAACGCAAGCCATTGTTTTTTTAAATCCAATTTTAATTATCTGCCGCTGACAGCTACCATTGGCATCAGTGGCAGCTACGGTTAGAAACATTGGCTTGTGCCGCTTGTTTTCCAGTGTCACATCACTGCTGTCCACATCCACACAAGTGCAGTCCTACCAGATTCAATCACTTCCTCCAATAATTTATTTCTGAAACTTGTGTCTCTTGTGTCTCACAAACTCCACAGTAATGCAGGTCTGATCACAAATGGACACAAGCCACTCCAGACCCGCTCTCTACTATTTCATTGGTGAGTACTTTCGGTCTAGCTGACTTGACTTGCTGAAAGTTGAACATTTCTCAACTTTTGATGGACGGTTCAGACCTGACATACGTGGACTATAGTGCATCAGAGATGATAAACCGGGTCCCTATTCTAGTCTGTGGAATACGCAGACTTGAGGTATGGAAGCACATGACTGAAAAAAAAATAAAAGCCCAGTGCAAGTGCGGCCCGCACAATTACTTGTAAAAAGGTTTGAGAAACGATCACTGGACACACTAACACTAAATTTAAATATCAAGGTGGGGAGCACAAAATATCATGCTATGGGCCACAAATGGACCCCTGCTGTATCAAATCACTGACCCTCCCATCACGCCTGTCCTTAGGGTCCTTTCTCCACTGGAAGACATTTTTCTGCTTTTTTCTTTTACTCATCTTTGAAACCATCTGTCTTCTTTGTCCAACACATGCTCATAACATTCCACATACAAGACTGTACAATAGAGTTGGTGTTTTTGTCCTTTTCTGTTGCTGTTAACTTCACTTCCTGTTTTACTTTGAAGGTATGTCTTTGTCTGAATATATTCTGTTTTATTTTCCTGGTCCCCATATCTATGATGTTTTGCGCCTCAGTGACATCAGTGTTCTTGACTTTCACTTGATCCTAATCATTTCTCATTTTTTTCTCCTGCCACTGTTTTTCGCTGTTTGGTTCTGTTTCTGGTTTGTCTTGATTGCAGTGTCGTTCTTAGATATTGAGTGTAGATTACTTCCAAGCATAGAATAATAAAAACCTTCTGTTGGATACATGCTGCCTCCTGCTTTCCTTCTTTGGCATCCTCACCACTCACCAATACATAACACCTTCAATCTCCTACCCACGTGGTTTCACAAGCATTCACAACCTGATTCGTGTGGTCAAAACCAGGTAAATGACTTAGACGAGAAGAATCATACTCAAGAAGAGATGACTGACAGTGCAAGTGGATATTGAGACGGCTGAACAGCGTCAACTCCATATCCAATCAGCAGTGTGTTGATACATTTCCCCCCAACCCTGTCCCCTGCTAGTCCTTATCAGTAAGATTTCTATATATGAAATCTATCAGTTCAAGTTCAGCTTTTTCTGAAGCAGCAATAACAAGATGTAAGTAAGAAAAAAGGGCTAGGTCATTACTTTTCCTAAGAAGTTTTACTCGGCTTGTCAAACAGTGGACTGCTTGGGTTGCCCGACTGATCAGACTAACATTTAGGCAGATGTAGGGTCTGAAAATGAGCCATACGTCCTCCTCATCCAGGAGGCGGGACCAACTGTTGCTTTTCAAACTGCCTCTGCACATAGTTGGTCAGCATTATAACCAATCAGAGCAACAAACAAGGCCAGAGTGTTCAGAGTGACAAAAAAAAAGTGTTGTGGAGAACAGTTTGATGGAGAGAGACGCCGATATAATGAGAATGGAATCTGACATTTGTTGCCATTTTTTAAGCAGAATTTGAGAATAACCGGTGTGGCCAAACACTAAACCAGTATCTTTGAAAAATGCAACTGTTCTTTTTTTCTAACAGACGTAAATAATTCAGATTAGTTCTTCACCAGCCTGTGACATACCCTGGACCAAAATGGTAGTTCGTGGTTGAAAAAGGGCCTCTGATCTGCTGCTTCTCCCCTTCACCTCAGCCTCTCCATCCAATATGCGGCGCTATTAACCGAGAGCCTGGTCCCCTCTGTCGCTGGGCCTGCTCCGTCCAATCTGGTCTGAGGTCTTGGAGAAATGCTCACTGACACTGCAGGTCCCCTCAACTGGCAGACACCGAGGCTTTCCCTTTGCTGGATGCCACCACGGTTTCAGTGAAGCTTCCTCCAGTCTGACAGCTGCAGGAAAGAAGGACCTGTGTGAATATTGCAGGTCCTTCCATCCTGCAGCTGTCAGACTCCACAACCAGCAATTCTCCCAGCAGACCACACACACTCACTGAGACTGGAATCAGTTTAACTGTGCAATAAAATAAAAATGTTGATGTGCAATAACAATTGACAAGACATAATGTGCAATGGTGTAAAGTAAGAACACTGTAAATATGCTCTTTTTTTAAAAAGAAATTCTATTCTATTTTATCTATTTTATATACTAATTAAACTGTTTTTATCACTACTATTTTATTTCTTTTACTACTTGGTACCTCCTTGCTGCTGCTGCAACACAAAAATTTCTGCTGTGAGACTAACAAAGGATTTCTTATTCTTCTTACATCAGTCAAAGATCTCGGCCTCTCGGCGTAAACTCGCCAGGGAAGCTGTTCATTATCATGGTGATCATCGGAGTTTCAGACCAGTGGATGCCAAAAGTCCGAAACTAGCTGGATTATCCACTGAGGTGTGCCCTTCCCTTCCTCAACCTCTCTTTCAACCGACCATGCTTATTATTGGTGCATCAATTACCAGGAATATCCAATTCTTCAATGCAATAACTCAATGCATCCCTGGAGTAACAGTCACAACACTGACAACTTTCTGGTTTTGCGCACTGGAACCACTTGTGTATATAATCTAATCTGTTGAGGAATCCGATCATCCATCTACTCGAGCTTTGAGTTGCAGCTTATTGAACTGAACTCTTCCCCTCCTGTGTTGTTTGCAGTTGTTTATTATCCTCCTAAATATAACAAAAATTTTATTCAGGATTTTGAAAACTGCTACTCGAGTCTTGTCTAGTATTTTGGCTACCTACGTGTGAAGGATTTGGGCACCCTGATGGCAAATAACACAGTGACTGCAGCTCCAAGATACAAGACTATTTATTCACGCACCTTTCAGTGCAGACAACACACATGTGCACAGTGCAGGCTGTTCGCCTGCCAGTTGTCTCTCTTCCAGAGCCAGAGTGCTGCTGTCTAAATAGAGGGAACCTGATTGGCACATGCAGCACAGGTGTGCACATCAGTCCCTCTCAGGTGCTATGTTCTGAGCTGCAGCTTCACCTCCCCTCTGCAGCCAAGCAGAACCACACCCTGACACCACACTATGATAAATTTTTTAGTCCAGGGACGTTTCTGTTTTCTATATATATGCTAACCCTGGGGTCCATCTTCTGTATGCAGAATGTATCATTTCATTGTTATGCAGATGACATACAGATTTACCTCTCTTTAAATACAAACTGCAAAGATTCGGAAACCCCTTTACTGGCCTGTTTGGCTGAAATCAAGTCTTGGATGAGCCAAAGTCATTTTAACTTAAATGACAATTAAACAGAGGTTATTGTGTGTGGACATCTGCCCTGTAGCATTAAATCTGTTGCTAGTATGGCCCCCCTCTCCTCCAAAACCAGCTTGCTCATAAAAATCCTTGGTGTAACTTTGGACAGTGATCTTAATCTAAAGAGACGAATTGGCTCGGTGATTAAAAGTTACTTTTACCAGCTTCGGCTCCTGGTAAAAATGAAGCCATATTTGTCTTTTGGTAAATTGGGAAGGGTCATCCATGCGTTCATTTTCTTTAGGTTTGATTATTGCAACTCATATGTCTCGATCAGTGTTCCGTCCATCAGCTGCAGCTTCTGACCGGCACTAAGAAGCATGACCACATCACTCCTTTGCTGGTCTCCTTGCACTGACTTCCCATCCATTTTAAAATACATTTTAAGGATTTATTGATTGTTTTTCAGATTTTATGTGGGTTGGCCCTTCATCCATCCATCCATTATCTATACCCGCTACATCTTGTGCCTGCTGGAGCCTATTCCAGCTCACTTTGGGCAAAAGGCAGGGGTACACCATGGACAGGTTGCCAGTCCATCACAGGGGTTGGCCCTTCAATATCTTGCAAAACTACTTCAAGTTCAAAATCAAGTTTGAACCGTGAGATCATCAAATGCTGCTGGCTTGAGATACCAAGATCCAGATTTAAAACTAAAGGCGATTGAGCATTCTCAGGGGCAGCTCCAAAATTATGGAATAGCTTACCACTTCATATTAGACATGCCTTGTCATTGTAGTCATTTAAGTCTTCCCTAAAAACTCACTTTTTCTCCTTGGCTTTTGGTCCTCTTGGTCCTGCCATGAGCCAGGCTTGATTGTGTGATGGCTTTGCATACTATTTATCTTACTGTTCTTATTTTTATGGTACTTTTATTTTATTTTATGTTTTTTATTTTCATGGTACTTTTTATTAACATTTCAGGAAAGCACTTTGGTATACTTAGGTTGTTTAAATGTGCTCGAGAAATAAACGTGACATTGACCTTGAATAGCTTCATTCTTATCCTTAGAGCAAGTTTACCAGATGTTTCTCACCATGTGTAGATGAGATGGACCTCATCCAACACAACTGTCATGGAAGTTAAAGTTTTTAGTTCACTGTCGATGCCAAAGCTGGTTCAAACAGCCGCTGTTTACCATCCAGACTACAATATCTCAGCTCTTTCGTCATTGCGTTAGTCCCTCTTAGAGATGCTCTACAATGATGGACTAATGTGATTGGCTCCCCAAGACTTCCGGGCATAATTAATGAGTTTCAACACAGGGTTGCTAGACGAAGCTGCCAAGCAAATTAAAATTTCGTTTTACATTTAAGTCTAGAATTCAAGGCTACTGATTGGGTGCATTCCATTGACAACTGGCTTGAATTCAGTTCAGTTCAGTTTAATTCAAACTATTTATATAGAACCTATTCATGACAAGTCATCTCTAGGCCCTTTAGAAACCCAGAGCATGACAGAGGAGAGGAGATTTACCATATGTATATTATATATATATATATATATATATATATATGTATATATATATATACATATATGGTAACATATGTGTGTACACACACATATG
>JBAMYA010044205.1:0-12657 GCA_037176975.1 Arrhamphus sclerolepis
TACATATATATATATATATTTATATACATATATATATATATATAGAATGAGAAGAGTAATACCTAACATCTAGCTTTGTCACCATTATGGAAAAAAAGTATCTTTTTTGTCTTAATAAGAGGTTCCTCTTAAGTCCCATCACATTTAGAGCTCTCAACGCGGGAATTTGTCACAGCAGAAAAATGTCATTTAAATGTCAAAGGACAGCATGCATGATTTTACATCTTGTAAGAGTGAAAGCTACAAAGAAAGGAAAAAAAATAAAAAGTCTTATGACTAAATTTGTATTCCACTGATCATTAGAAATGACTGCGTACAAATGCAATTCAGACTGTAGGAGAATCAGTGTTCAGGATGTGAGGAATAAAAATAGTGACAGCAACCTTCACAGAAAGAGCTTTTATGCTGCTCCTTCTGTGGAAAAGGTTATGTTATAGCAAAACAAAATAATGTCAGTGGCATTTTTTTTTCTAGAACAAAACTATCCACAAAGCTAATGGTTGATGGTTATCTGACCCTGTAAAGGAAGCAAGAAAAAAAAGGAGAATCAGTTTTGTTCTAACATGTTGCTTTCTGTCTCTAAAGGCATAAGACAAAAGGCTTTAAAGAATTCCAAAATATTGCAGACTTGCCCTGATGTGAATGATACATTGAAATGTTTGTTGCTTTTTGGTTCTCAATAGTTCTTTGTTTGAGTCTGGCTTTGGCCAAAGTGGAGGCCCACTCAGCTTTCCTACACCTGAATACTAATGAAGGGTTTGTGATCTTAACCTGACTTTGACTTCTGCAAGGAGACAATGTCAAACACTTTGCTGGTCTCTGAGAGAGACTTGCAGATGGTAATCTGACAATGGGATTAAAAAAAAAATCAACAGAACAAGTAGAGAAGGGCAGGCAGGAGAAAAGTATGATGTTCCCCTGAGTGTTAACATCCATTCTTTCATAAAAATGTATGATGATACAATAATCATTTCCATTGTCATTATCCAAATGTGCACTTCAATGAAAAAACCACTTGATCCTCCTGCACTCTAAAATCCATTATGTTTCTCTTTTTTATGTTTAAATTACAATAGAAAATAGTTAGGAGAGAGGGGAGTTTGGAAACTACTCGATCCTGAATTTAAAGTGTGTAAGGCTGACTAATCCCCCGAGATTGGAGGTGGAGGACTCTGTGGGGAACAATAGAGATGTTTTAAAAGTAGATCCAGGCAAATGGTGGACTAACACAGATCAGAAAAAGATGATGTACACTATGACAAAATAAAGAGAGAGAGAGATATAAATCTCCCACTCCTGGCTATATCTATGTCTGAACAGTTGTGTGTTGCTTAGAAACATGCCAGAATCTTTTTTGTCTTTTAAAGTGGATCCCGGCTGTTGACCACACCAACTCCCACTCACTCTCACTGCTCTCTAGAGCGTTCTTTATACTCTTCATTTGATTTTAATAGTTCAAGTCTCCATTAAGGACTAACGCTGGCAATTCTAAACATGAACAAAAGACATTTCTACAATGAATGCGGTGTATAGTTATCTTGAATCCTCTTGTAGAAACTGCAATTTTTAGTGTTTTTTTGTAGGGGGAGGGGGGAGAAATAATAATATATAAGGAAAAAAACATTACTGTTCATTTTTGAATAAAACCACTATCTTTTCTCGACCATCAAAGGTACTTTAAACTTGTCTTAAAATCTATTGTGTACATCTTTTATGCTCCCATCCATTCTATCTGATCCCATTGTGGATGTATTAATGTAGCTGTATTCAGTCAAATTTGGAAAAAGAAAAACAACTTCACTTGACTTTATGGGAAGCAATTACTGTCAGTGCAACATAGTGCTACTTCACCCAAAGAAAAGCAAATGCAATTAAAATGAAAATAAAACAAGTGCTTCATGGCACAGAGGGAGCTGCTGAATGGGAAAACATGGACCTGTGGCAGCTGATACAGTTTTGCAGGAATGCGCTTCATCAGCACAATAAGAACACCCGGTGAGGAGACAGGAGCCTTTCAAATACATGTGACAAATGAGCTCTCTTTCTCGGAAAAAGAAACTCATTTTGAGGGTCCAAACACACAGAAATTGCTAGAGGGATTTTCTGTGATGTTAAAATTACACATTTAAAAGAAAAAAAGTTGTCATTATAGTCAACCACAAATAAAAACAAAAAAGTAAATAATTATGTAAATCCAGAGGAAAATTTTAATGAAAGCCCAGTGGAAAGTCGATTCTAATTACACCAGTCTGTTGCATAACTCTCTCACAGGCCAGTTTATTGCTTTTCAAATAATGTAGCTCATCAGCCCTGACAAAATCATTTCCCATCATACACAGGTAGAGCAGCTCGTCCTTTAACA
Source organism: Arrhamphus sclerolepis (assembly GCA_037176975.1). NCBI lineage: Eukaryota > Metazoa > Chordata > Actinopteri > Beloniformes > Hemiramphidae > Arrhamphus > Arrhamphus sclerolepis. Next base: position 2,363 of record JBAMYA010044205.1, read on the forward strand.
ACAGTGATGTAGTTTTTGGCCCTGATGAGCTGCAAGTATCCCATTTTATCTTGGTGAAAGAGAAAAGAATAATACAACATGTCAAGGTGACAGAGTTGCACTGACCAGTGACTGACTAATATCTTCAGCGCGTCATTGTCTGTAATTCTAGTAGTTGAATGGGCAAGGTCAATAGATAAAGTGGTTTTAGTGTTCTTGTTAACTATGTTGGAACACAGGTTTTTAGAGTGAAGTTTGTGAGTGCGGGGGGCAGAAAAGAGATGGATGAAGCTGGAGGGTCTGCAGTCTCCTCCCTGATGGGAGCAGGCTAAAGAAGTTGCGTGACAGGTATGTGGGATTGTTCACAATGCAGAGGGTTTTGCAGGCTGGTGCCGTCATGTCATGGACAGAAGGGTGGGAGACACTGACAATCTTCTCAGCTGCTCTAACTATGAATTGGTGCAGACACCATACCAAGCAGCGATGCAGCTGATCGGGGTGCTCTGGTACCTCTGTAGAAGGTGGTCATGATGAGGCCTGGAGCTTCTTCTGGTTCTTCTCAGTTTCCAGAGGAAGGAGAGACACCACTGTGCCCTCTTAGCCTATGATGCAGCGTTAACAGTCCAGGAGAGGTCATCTGTGACGTGCACACCCTTGGTTGTTGTCCACTCTCTCCACAGCAGCACCACTGATGGTGTGCACTGTCCTGAAGTCAACAATCTCCTTGGTCTTCTTCACATTGAGATTATCTCTGCACCACATAGCCAGGCAGCTCACCTCGCTCCTGTACTTTATCTCATCTCTGTTGATGATGAGACCAATAACTATAAATATATATGTGTATATGAGAGAGTGAGAGAGAGAAAAAGTATACAAACGTGCAAAATATCCATACAACAACAGAACTCAACTACAAGCTGTGTGCCTAATTATTTTCAATGACAACCATAACATACCTCTCCACAAAGATACATCCAGAGATGATCCGGAGGTCATGCACATCTTTAATTAAGCACAGCTTGCTGCCTGGTTTTGCTCCTACAAAGTCAGAACCCTCTGTGGACAGTTATTTACATTTTACTTGCAGTCATCAGTGATTAATATTGCCAGTACCAAGTGTACTATAGAACAACAAATATGCCCTGATACATAAAACCAGTCCCACATGAATGTTAATCTAAAGCTAAAACGCCTCATAAATATAAATGTAGAACAGTGGAGGTATGGTGCAAAAATACTCAAACTGCATTATCTTTTTATTTAAATTTTAGAGATTATCAAACAATTTGGAAGAGCTGTATTAATTTTAGTACAGATTCTTTAATATCATCTTTTTTTTTTTTATGCTGCCCCCGTTATCTGAAAAAAAAAAAATGATCCAAGTTAGGTATCTATTCATCCATCCATTATCAATACTAATAATTTCTATTTTCAATACATCTGCCTTTCAGGATCTCAAAGATCTGCTGGAGCCTGTCACTGCTCTTATTGGGAGAGGGTACATGTTGACAGTCAACTGCAGGGTAGTAAGTCAATTAACAACCTTTTGACAATCCTCATAAATGTTGCTGTCTATAAAAGAACTACAATTTAAATCAGTTTCCAATGTTTTCACAATACTACAGTTGAGCAAACCACAGGGGAGCATGGTCACTGGTTGCTTAAGGCTGGCCAAAGCAAAAAAAAAAAAAAAACCCTGCCAGACAAATGAATGTCAGTCATTCCACAATTGTGCATCTTCAGCAAATACATAACACCACTGGGACCATTGAAGATTGTGTCACATTTGCTGAGAAGGCAAATACAACAGCATCCAAATCTTCTGAAAATGCAACACTATGTGCATGCAGAGCTGACAGAGTGATGGGTCGCCATACCTCCCAGTAGGAACAGGCAGAGTTTCTCCTCCATGAGGAAGCACAGATGGCCTTTGCTGGTGCCAATAGAAAGCCCACTTGCTATTGACAGAGAGCATAAAACAGTATTTCTAGCTGACAGGTTGGTGATTTTTAGGAGTGAAAGTAGTTTTAAATTCTTGCCAGTACTATAACCAAAACCTTCATCTCTCTCTGACTGTGTGCATTTTAAAATAGTAAAGTTATAAAACCCAAACAAATAAAAAGATTTCAGTATTTTACTGTAGGCCTGTGGAGTAGGCAGGAATTTAAAAACACTTGACAATATGGTTAACCTTTTATTTTAATTGAAACATTGCTAAACATCCAGAGTCTATAAGAACAGATCATGAGGTCACGAGCAAAACGTCCAAACGTCCCGGTGCATTACATCAAACACGTTGATCTCCATAGCAACCGCTGCGTTTCTGAAGTAGACATGCATGCGCACTCACGAACTGCTGTGAAATCTCTGGTGGTTGGCTCATAAGCAGTTTCTTTTCCTAGCTGTTCTGTATTACAAGTAACACGAAACACAACTGCATCCTCTCCTACTGATTTTACGTTCATTTTGAAATGAACATAAAAAGACATTAAGTCTGTGGTACGCATTTCGAAGGCTGGGTGTAGATGAGACCACCAGGCTCTCTCCAAGGAGAGAAGCAGAGAGAAGGAGATGCCCGGCCAAGGCACAAACAATTCAGAATGAGTTAAAAGGAATTTTTAAACAAAGTACTTTTCAAGACTGCACTTTGCCAGCAGATCTACTTTCTGACCCAGAGTGCCACCCTGTCTGGTTCTGAATGAGCGCTTCATAGCAGCAGCTGCTCCACCATCTTCCTGGTACAGCGTATAGCAACTGAATCTTTTAGTGGTATGCAGTACCGGCCCGTACCAGCTTACTTTTCCCCTGGTGATATTTGGTTTTTTTATGATTAAATTACTCTTCATAACCAGATCAACTTGTCACAGATATACAAAATAACTATTATTTTATAATTTTATCCCCAAAGTCCTAATGAAGTAGTAAGAAAAATATGGCTTCAATAAATATTGTTTATAATATAATGGTGATTTGCTCAAGTAATTGTTTGCAGCTCCATTTACTGTATGTGGGGGTATCTGCACACTGCCTTGCTGCTATCAGTTTAAAACACACACACACACAGTTCAAGATATTCTGTCTTTGGTGTAGAAAGAAAATCCTATTTTATTATTTTTGATCTTTCTTTAGCAGCACTCAGGATCTTCTGCTAATGGTTCTCATTTCTAATGGGCTTTGGTGAATAATGTAAGGTTAAGTTAATTGCTTTAAAGAAATTCAGGATCATGTAATTCATTTAAGAAAACTAATGAGGTTCAAAGCATGCATTATAAAGGCATTGATCAACTCCAAGAAATCACAACTGTGTTCTCTGTGGACAAAGGAATAAGTGCTTTGAGATTTATCTTTTCATCCAGCTTTGATATTACTGAAAGCATAGCTAACACTTTTGATTAACATGTTGTCTAGAAATTCAAATTAATGCAAATGTGTATGAAAAAAAACAAAAACAATTACAGCCTTTTTCAGATCGAATATTCAGGTAAGATATATATACTGACAAAGGTGTGTTAGTTGATATTGTGGTTGTCGAAACAGAAACAAAACATAATACATGAGCTTTGCTATAATAAACATAACTGGAAGCATAAAAAAAAGAATAAAGACTGTGACATGTGCACATGTAAAAATGGGAAATATCTATCATGAAAGAGTTTGTACAAATTTCTTATTCATTTCCCAGTAGGAAGCCTATGCCCTTCGAATCACCTTGGTTGGTACCTGCAGCAGCTGCAGCAAACTTAAAATGGATGGTAATGAGATAAATTACAGGGCTTCATTTAAGGTGCTTTTTCTCTTTAGTTTGTGAAATGAACTGTGACTGTGTGGAGAATCAATAATCTCTTTGTTGTGGAATAGAGTGCCCTCATAAAATACATGGGGACACATTCAGTCTGACAAAACTGGTCGAAAATATGTATTTTGATCATTTAGGATTGCTGGACTTGCTGCATATTCAGTTTTCATTTTGTTCAGTTTATATAGTTTTCTATACATCGTCTCAGTAATTATTATAGGAACAGAATTCAGCTTGAATCAAAACATGATTCTGGAAAGTGAAAAGAAAAGAAAAGAAAAGAAGAGAAAATAATCCTGTGGGGAAAAAAATGATACAACTTCAAAACATTTTTATTCACATAAGAAACATAATTTATTAGTCAAGAAATAATAATCTAATCAAATGGGCATTATCTAGGCCCAAAGTGGACATCTCAGGAAGTTAACATCTAGATCAGACCATGCGATGCTTAAAGAAACTGAAAAATGTCTTCAAGTTACATTTAAGATCCTATGGACTTCAGTTTACATATAATTATGTTATTATTTATTTATTTTTATGAAGGTCATGACAGTACAGTTAGGAAAAGGCTACACAAGTATGACTTGTTGACTAGAATCACCTAGCAAAGCCTCATCTATCTAAAAAAGTAAAATAAAATAAAACAGAAAAAAAAAACGGATACAAAGTTGCATCTGAACAAGCCACAGATCAATTCAATACATTTTACTTATAGAAAATATAGCACCAATTGGTAATTGTAATAGTAATTTCCACAGAAAGCACTCTTAATTTACAAAGTCAAGTATAATCTAAATTAATCCAATCTATATATTTCCATTTAGTCCAAATAATTTCACACATAATCCAATTCATAAACCAATTCTGATTGACTTTATAATTCAAATTTCATGTAATGTCAATTTAAAAAGCGGGGGGGGGTTACTTTGCACATTTCCCCCGACTGAGCAAGTATGAGGCAAGGCAAAATTTCTACAATAATGTCCTTTGGCCATTACTGCAAGAGTGGTAATGTTTGGTCATATTGCACAATGCTATATGTTCATTTACAGTGAGAATGCTACAGATATACAGTATCAACAAGGAGGCAAACATTTCTTTCTTCCCTGAATGTGAAACAAAGCCTGTCTTTGGCACCAGCTTGCACTGTGCTCCAGTTGACCATGAATGTCCACAAGAAATCATACAAAGAGATGTAACAGAGCAAAATCAAGAATCCAGTAATGCCTCCATGGTTTCTCTGTCACTGACCTTTGCTTGTTTGAATGTGATAGATAATAGTAGATGTGGGGTGGCATCAGGCTTAAAAAGTTTTTTTGGTCAAGAGTGCAAAAGTTGGTATGAAACCTAGTTTCACAAAGTGATGACATTTAAGGACATTAGGCAAAACAAAAAGGTGAAAGACAATATTAAGCATAACTTCAAAAATGTAGTCTATAAGAAGTACAAAAATAAAACTAAACCTCCATAAATTCAAGATATTCTTATGGACAATCTTATGTGTGGATCCAGGTTCTACTGAACGGTAAATGATCATTATAGAGCATATCTTTATGCTCTATAACATATGCTTTAGACCTGTTATGCCTGATGAGTTTGAAGTTGGAAAGGAATACAAACATCAGCGAGGCTGCAACTTATGGGGAACAAAAGTAATGGGCAGATATACTTACATTAAACCATGAAACCAAATTAGAGATTTTTTTTTTTTTAACTAAAACAGCTCCTAGAATAAGCAATGTTAAAATCAATTTAGAATGCCAACAAAAAAAAAAAAAAAATTGGCTGTTTTCTTATATCCAATAATATATCTCATTCTGTGGTGAAGTAGTACAGAAAAAAAACTGGTCAGTGAAAGAACTGAAGAAGGTGCAAAAGAAACAGAATGACAACAGACCATCAGTGAAGGAAGGGAGAGAATAATAATGAATAGGCGTCGGGCTGATGAGAAGCAGGTCCAAAAAGTCAGGACAATCAAGAAGATGAACATAGACAAGGAATAACGATTTAAAAATATGACAGATAGTGAAGCAAACAGACTAACACACAAATGAGCAGATAAACTTTTATTTTGGCTGCTTCCCTGAGGGGTCTCCACAGCGGAGTGGTCAGCATGATTGATTTGGCACAAATTTCATGCCAGATGCCCTACGCTGAAGAACAGAGTCTTAACAAGGGCAACATAAGAAGAGCAAGAGTTTTCTCAAAAAATCCAGAAGATAAGCAAAACTAAACTCCTGAAGAAGCCCTGAAGAAACCACAGCGTTGTGTAAATTCTGAAATAAATGAAGGGTTCTACCTGGTTGTTCAAGTGGGACACACATACAGCAGTCCTGACCCCAGTTCCACTGTTGTTGCAGCCGTTTGCAGTGTTTCGGCTGCTGCAGGAGGGAGATGCCAGATTGGCTTCAGCAGGTGGTGGCTCCTCCAGGTTGCTGAGGCAGCACGGTTTGCTGAACTGCTGGAACCCTAAGGCGATCCACAAAGCTTGCCTCTGTTTCCCAAGGCATTACGGTCACAAATCTCATGGTATTTTCTCTGCAGTATTTCTTTGGTTACACCTTTCTGAACCGCCCATTTGCACAGAACTTGTTTCACATCTGTTATAAACTGCAAATGTGGATGTGGAGGTGTGATAACAGCAGAAAGAAATGTTGAGGCCTAATGCTTTCTTGTGTTTCACACAACACAGCAAGCTAGAATGAACGGCCAGTGTGAAGAGGGCTAACAAGAGTTGATGGACAAGCCATTTGAGTCTGATTCACTCCTAAAACAAGTCGGCCTCAAACTATAAATTCTAACTGTAACACACAGAAAAGCCTTTTTTTTTATTACAGTATTAATATTTTTTAGTATGCCAGGCCGCTGTTGCATTTCACTGTCACTGTAATTATCACCCCTCCCTCACCCCAAAAATATTACTTTTGTGGCATATTATTGCATGATTGAAAAAATACTTACTAGAATACTTGAATTAGTGTGTATAAGTTATATAGTAAAGGATTAAATAAAGAAAACAGAAGAACTTTGTGTTATTTATGATAATTGTTTCCTCAGTTTTTTTGTTCCATGATGTAGTTCCTCCTGGGGTTCGGCCCTCTCTTTCTCACTTGTTTTGCTCTGACAGTTCATACGGACCACTCCCAGCCAAGTTAGGACTGGATTGCTTATTTTATTTGTTAAAAATATAGTGAACCCTAAACTTTACCAAGCAGGGGATATATTTCCCAAAACTCTAAAGTGCATGGGTTAGCTTACGTGGCAAGAAGTTTGTACAAGCAGTTAAACATTTCTTAAGTGCTCTGTCAAGACCCTCTGTCAACACACAAACCTGGGTCTGTCTTAGGGCTTTCTCCTGGTACGACCTGCTCGAAAACCTCCCCAGGGAGGCTTCCAGGAGGCATCCTAACCACATACCCAAACCACCTGAACTGACTTTTTTGATTGGAGTGACTCTACTCCACGTCTTGTGTTGGGCTGAACTCTCTTTCAATAGGCTGATATGGAGACACCACACAAATGCACCTGTCATGACTGTCATTCCTGCTGCTTCACAACTGGCAGCAAACCATTTCATTACGAGCTCCAGAAAGACAGGAAGAAAGTAAATATTCCAAACCTTTCCCAAACTGTAAGTAATACAGTTGGGACACATATTTTGTTTTGTTTCAACATGATTTTAACAGGGAAATTTTTGAAATCCATCAAACGTCCAAAAAGATATGTTAAAACAAATCATTTATGAACACAATAAAAATGCATGGGGTTTAGTGTAAGGATGTGTAAGGATAAGGGGATTATGACAACAACAACAGCAACAAAAGTACTGTGCAATTATTTATTTGTTTATTTATTTATTTCCATTTGGGTGCTGCTTTATGATTGGAATGATGCTATTAGGATGGTTCCTTTTTTATGACACCACTGAAAGCTGCAATCACATTTATAAATGTGTTGTTCTTCTTATCAGCCAGCTTATCACCAAATTCAATGAAAAGTGTTATTACAGACTCGATGAAGGCTTCTCTCATAACTGGGTCCTTCAACAAGATCCTGAATTCCTGCAGACACCTCTTGTTGTTTTAGTACTGCCTCGTCAACCTTTTGGTTGAAAAAAAGAAGATCTGCAAGGTCGTACTAAATTGTACTTAAAATTCGTATAATCCACAGATGTTCCTGTACAGTATTCCAGCTACCTGGTTGTGGCATTCCACGCATGCTGTGATTATCTGTTTCTGACTACCTGCTGTAATGTGCTGGATTGTCTTGGAGGCATCTCTTAAATGACCTTTTGTAGCTACTTTCAGTTTCAAAAACTTTTTAAATCTGCCAGAGGAACATGCCATTCAGAGGTTTGTACTTTCATGATGGGCCCATAATTTGTCTCTGTAAATGTACTGAACAAACATGTCACATAACAAAATCACACTGTTCCTTATCTGTCAACAACAATTTCTAGTCCATTTGCCAACTGCATATACGCTGAAATATCTGCAGTCAGTAGCTTTCTGCAGTAGGTATTTTATCTTGGCTAAGACAAATTGTGTTTTTTCTTTTCAAGTGGGTCATATACAAGCTCATCAGGTGACGCACCCATCCACTCTGCATCTTGATCTACTATTGCACATTCTTAAATGTAGGTTTTTCATTGCATAGACTTTTGAGCCACCACTGGATGTCCCTCAAATTATCTAACCCTTCTGCTTTCTGCCCTCCAACATGACTGGCCTCCCTAATGCTTAAAGCTGTTACTCGCTCCATCCTCAGTGAATGCTACTGTCTTCTTTTTCTCCTATTCCCTTCAGGAGTTGCCACAGCCATCATCTGCTTCTATCTAACCCTATCCTCTGCATCCTCAGCTGGTATATTGGCACATTTGTACAGTCTCTTGGCTTTAACTAATAATACTTTCAAGAATGGGTGATAACATGATCAGGGGTGAGTCTGGATATTAAAATAACCAGAAGCTACCAGTTTGTCTCTTACTGAAGATGGAGTCTGCAAGTTGTTTATCGGGTGAGATACTCATTGTGTAGATATAGTGAAAAGAGCCTGGTTTAAAGTCATCATGAAGATTGAGGATTGATGGCCCTAATGCAGATCCAGAACAACATTCACAGGTAATCAAATATAGTTTTTCAACACAGTATAGTGTGCATGTTTACACTGACTCTGCATACCTAATTCCACTTGCTGAAGAAGCACCTTGTTTGGGTTTCAGTACCACTGTAGCATCCCCAAGTCCTGGTCTCATTTCCTATGAGGTCATATTGAAATCAATATACCTTAATAAAACAGCAGTAAAAATAATAAGAATAAAAGAGCAATAAGAAAGAAGTAGTAGCATACTTATTGTGCTTGCAGCATTGGGACATGCCGTCTGACTTTCAGACAGGCGGCATGTTTTAGTGCTAAGATGGTAAAGAGGCATCTAAATGAGTATGTTGCATCCAAAACATTAAAGCTGGAGTGACTAGAATGGTTAGTTCATTGTGACCAAATGAGATACTGATGTGCAAAATGTCTTATATTTAAAAGCACCGCAAGCCATCAAAGTCCATCCAGGAATGAGAGTAAATTGGAAGAAAAAATAGCGGGAAATTGGAATGACAAGTTCAAGGAACTGCTGACTGCTTCTGCCAAAGAAGAAATTTCCATAGATGAATGCATCTGTGGGATGCAGTTGTCTACCATAAAATTGTTGAAGCACTTTATGCAAAAAGGCATCTTCAGAAGTATATTGCAAGAGATTGATAAATTGAAATTATTGAGAAAAGAATTCACAATATCAATTATCATCATCATCATCATCAGTTTGCTGGGCATATTTTGATGGTGGAAGATCCTGCAGCTCTGCGTGCAGTTTGAATGTGAGATCAGGGATGTTAGAATCAAATGACAGAAACAACCAACTAGAGCTTCAAAGTACCCCATTTAGTATAAATGGTTGCATTTGTTGTTGGGGGGAAAAAAAATCTAAAATACCTCTGTATATACTTTTAACCACCAGGTGACTATAATATCGGAGTAAGACTGAGTGCATAAGACTTAAAAAATAAAGACTTTGCAATGGCTACACTTCAGTCAGTTTTAATTACAATAGCATGCAAAGCGGTCAAATATGCATCTCATGCTAGAATACTGGTCAGGTATTAAAAATAAAAAGACAACAAACAAGGAAAGGAAACAAGGAAAAGGTGACTAAAACAAAAAGGTGTACAGAATTCGGCCCAATATTTTATATTTTAGAGTAGGCTATATTTTGATTGACAGATTTTTAAAAGCAGGAACCTGTTGAGAGGCTGGCATTATTCAAAAGTGTGCGCACGCACAGCTCTTTTGCCATTTGTCAAGAATGAATCATTTATGGCCTACATGTCGCAACCTTTGCATTTCACATAAACCACTGGCTCCTTATTTTTATTGTGCACATGGTCAAAACATTTCCACACCTCAGACTTTGCTTTCCTTGCTGGTACAACCAAAATGTAATCGCCAGAGGCTACCACTCATTTAC
>JBAMYA010044206.1:0-12656 GCA_037176975.1 Arrhamphus sclerolepis
CACACACGCACACACACACTCACACACACACACCCACACGCACACCCACACACACACACGCACGCACACACATGTGTGCAGAGGATAGGCAAACAAGGTTCAGTTTCATGTGATTAAACATTTACACTTCCAGGCTCCTCAAGGAGACGAAGTTAAGACTTTATCAAACTTCAAACATTCTAAGGTCTGAGTCATTCCAAAAAAAAAACTTCACATGCTCTGAAAATGTTCTGTGAATTATACAGTGAATAATAAAAGGATTATTGGGCTTGTTTGTTTTGCAGGGCTTGATGAGATCACATGATCCAAATGAGTTAACCTGGCAGGGAGAGAGGCTGATCAGCAAGGACTGCTGGCTTGAACGGGGGGATTACCTTCCTCTTAATGTGACCTATCACCTGCTGGCGGGAGCGCCATCTTCTCAGCAGAGTGAGTGTGTGGTATGAGATGATAGTTGTTGTATTGTATGAAAAACAAATCTCTTCCTGCTTGCTTGTGACACGACGCTTCCTGCTTGACTCCCTGCTTTTGCTCCCCTCTGCCTGCATTTCTCTTATTTTTTTTATTTTTCACTGGAAGGAATTTTCTCATCAGTTCTTAGTTCACTGGGAGATTTTTTTTTTCTAAACCGACTGATCTGAAGCTAACTAGCTACAAGATGCCTCCCCTCACCATGGACCACTATGAAAAACTCCTGCAGAAGATCAATGTTCTGGAAATTGAAATGAACAAGTTAAAGGTGGTAAATACAGAGGTAAATACAACATATGGAAATGAGAGTACTCTTCCTTTATTTCACAGTAGTGGACAGGAGCATGCCAACACACCTCTGACTAGTAAAACGGCTGAGCGGCTGAGGAGCTGCATGGCTGCAAACATACGTACTGGTTTCAGTCCTTCCTGGAAAACTCTGAGCAAAGCCAAAAAGAAAATCACTTCCATGGAACTTAGGACGTATAAGAGGCAGAACCCAGGACCCAGAGATCTGTGACGTGACCAGCTTCAACACGTGTGCAGAGAAAGGCACTGCGATGGAACAAGAAATGAGAAAAGTGCTCTGAAACAACAGTGTTCAGCTGCAAAATGGATTTGCTCAGTGACCGCAGGACTCTGGATCCCAGTCCGATGACCAGGACAACTGCATGGACATGCAGCGAAGGTTGAGGTCTGAAAGTAAATGAAGAAGGCTACAGGGAAAGCCAACGACTGGACCTGAGACTCTGATTGTGGGGGATGCTGCCACTAAAGATGTGAATCATATGTTTAGCAAACATACCAGAGGCTGTGCTTTCCTGATGACACAGTCTCTGACATGACTGAGAGAGTCGTCTCCCAGCGTAAATCCAGAGGGCTCAAAACTAAATCCAGGTTCAGAATTCTGGAGTTTTAACTGACTCAGACCTGAACTTCAGCAGCCACATCAAGGCTGGAACTAAGACGGCTTTTTACCTCCTCAAACTGATCTCCAGAGTCAGAGATCTGATGTCCAGAGCTGATTCAGAGAAGCTCATCCATCCTTCACCTCCAGCAGACTGACTACTGTAATGATCCTTTATCTCCAATCAGACACTTCAGCTCCTCCAAACGCTGCTGCAAGAGTCCTAACAAGAACCAGAAGAACCGAACACACTGCTGCTGGTCTGAGATCCTTCCACTGGTTACCAGTTGCCTACAGAGATCCTTCCACTGGTTACCAGTTGCCTACAGAGATCCTTCCACTGGTTACCAGTTGCCTACAGAGCACTGGTTACCGGTTACCTACAGAGATCCTTCCACTGGTTACCAGTTGCCTACAGAGATCCTTCCACTGGTTACCAGTTACCTACAGAGATCATTCCACTGGTTACCAGTTACCTACAGAGATCCTTCCACTGGTTACCAGTTATCTACAGAGATCCTTCCACTGGTTACCAGTTACCTACAGAGATCCTTCCACTGGTTACCAGTTACCTACAGAGATCCTTCCACTGGTTACCAGTTACCTACAGAGATTCTTCCTTTCAAAAGTTGATGTAGTTGAAATATTAGGTTAAAAAGTTAAAAAGTTGCCGTTTTGAAAACTTGGTATTTTCAGACAAGATGATATGAACGTACGATAAAAGCTTTTGTTTTACGCTAAAATGCTGCGATCTCGAAGATTATTTAACATTTCAATGATGAAATCTGAAATTCAAGAAAAAGAAATTGTAATTTTAGGGAGGAATTTTATGAAAGTAAATGTTTTATCACCAATGATTTTTTAAAAGTGATTTCCCAAGAAAATGCATTGGACATAAAGTTCCAGTTATACAAAATTTGCAATTTTATAATGCAAGATTATTGATTTTAGAGCACAAATTAAAATTCTAATATTTTTTTCTCACGGTCAACGTTACAATTTCACAAAAAATTAAGGTTTGACAACAAAGTTGAATTTTTTCCAAGAAATAAGTGACAATACTGCCAAATTCGCAGCCAATAAATGATTGACGGTATCGTCATAAAGGTGCAGTTAGACAGAATTCTATTTTTTTTCATCAAATTGTTACAATTTTGCAAAATTTGAATTTTGAATTAGCTTTTTACAGCATAAAATTGCAGTTTAATTTCAAGAAATCTTGATTTTAGGACAGAGAGCTGCAATTATATGAAATTCAAAATGTTATGACATCAAAATCAGGAAGTTTAAATTTTCAAAAATAAATGCACACGTTGTTTTGCAAAATTTAGATTTTGTTGGCTCTAGTGGTCGTTACTGAGTGGGGAGAGGGAGGAGACGGAAGTCGAATTTGACTGCGTAGTGGCTAAGTTTAGTTTTTGTTTGTTTGTTTTACAGCAAATAAGTGTTTTGTTTTTTTATTCATGATTTTACAATAAAATCCTCATGATTATAGGGCATAAAGATGCAGTTATACAATATAATGTCACTTTATTTGTCACAAATTTACAATTTTATGAAATTTGAGAGTTCACAACAACCATTTGTTTTTTGTTTTTTTTACAGCAAACAGCTATATTTTTAAATTTGCAGTTTTGCAGCAAAAACGATTTTAAAGGCAGATGCAATTATACAGGTCAAATTTGTCAAAATGTAATTGTATTAATTTCAATTGTATTAATTTTATTTTTGAAAGTCAATATTTTATGATAAAAAGTTGCAATATCAAAGTCACCATTTTACCTGTTGTTTCTCTTAATGGCAATATGTTGCCTTTTCAATGATAAAAAATTGCAACTGCTCAAAAAATGTTTTTGATTGCATGATTATAGAAATATTGTCATTTGAAAAAGCAGTTGCACTATATATTATTTTATGTAATATATTAAATGTTTTTTTTTAAAATTTTTTTATTATGGGCTTGGGCCCCTGTCCCCAGAAACATCTTTGCTCGGCTCTGTCTGGAACTTAATTCGCTCCTATCTTGATGTTTGGACCTGAGCAGTCAAGCTTGGGTATAAAGCCTCAGCTCTGACAGTGCTGGCAGCCAATCAGCAGCCAAGGGGCGGGGCTCTGGAGCCCCCTGTCCTCCAATCACACTCCCCGGTCGGCTATCGATTCAATTTGCGTGAAGCAAAGTTTTCGCGTCCGTCGCCCCTCGATACAGGACCTGCCTACAGCCTGCTGCTGCCGCCGCGGGGAGATCCTGCTGCGAAAGAAGGAAGAAGGGGAGAGACCGAGAGACGACGGAGAGAGAGAAAGAGAGAGAGAAAGAGAAAGAGGGAGGGAAGCCGGGGGGGGCTGGACCGTTAATTTCATCCACACACACCGTCTTGAATGCGTGGAGGAGCCGCCGCCGCACAAACGTTATTACCTCGCTGAAGAGCCGCGCCGCAGACACCCAGCCCCACAAACACGTCCGGAACATGGACCAATATGACGGAGAAGAAGACTACATGCAACAGGAGGATGACTGGGACCGGGACCTCCTCCTGGATCCCGCCTGGGAGAAGCAGCAGAGGAAGGTGAGAGCTCGCTGATACTTCTGCTGCGGAAGCGGCTTTTCTGTCGCGTTAAAAACCAGGATGCTTCCAGTCCGGCACCACTTTCCCCTGTCTCTTTATTGATTCTTTTATCCTTTTATTTATTTTTGAAACTCGGACATCAGCTGTTTTTCTGCTTGACCTGACCCATTAGTGCTTTGTTTCTCACCTGTACCCAAACTTTTCTCCTTGCTTGTGCTCTTGGAAGGGATTTACGCGCATGGAGGCCCACCCGTTAGTTAGGAGTAGGGAATGAGTGGAGGAGGGGGAGGAGGGGAGGACGAAGGAGGAGGAGGGGGGGGGGAGAAAAACAATTTAAAAAGCCGGACAGTGCGGACAGCCCTTCCTGCGCAACAGATGTCAGCCACGCGCGCGTGTATTGTGCGGGGAGGGGGGCTCCTGTCATCTGCTTTATGATGCGACGTGGATTAGGCCATACCGTGGGCTCGTGAGTGTGTGTGTGAGGAAGTGAGGGGGGGCAGACTCACCATAACAGCCTTTTATTGATCATAATTGTTCTTTTACGCGCAAAATTATCTACAAAAGCTCTGGGAGTTGGAAATAAAAACACACTACAGATGATAGGGGTGTGCATATTTCAGCTTCAAGCTTTCATCTACTTTTGCACGTGACCAGGAGCTTCACATCCACGCGCGTGCTCGATTTCGGTAATAAAGGCTATCCTAACAAGTTGAAATCTTCAGCACGCGTCTCACAGCTGCTGCTCTTTTTTTTCTTTTTTCAGAGTATGAATGGTCTGTTTCAAGATCCCACCCCACACACCACCTCTAGCTCGCCATAGTTTTTCCTTCAGCTTAAAAAAAAAGAAAAGAAAAGAGAGGGGGGAGAAAAAACGCTGTGGAATTTGAGTACGCGCTGTGGTTTGGGCTGGGCTGTGCATGGGAGCGAGCGTGCCCAAAAATGGTAATAATCGGCCCCTCTCGCTGCCGTTGGAAAACTTTTTTCCCCAAGTTTTCTTTTCTGCTCGCTCTCTCTCCCTCTCTCTCTCTCTCTGCTTCCAGTTTCCTGGATTATGTCATCGACAGGCTGCTACCGGTGGAAAGCAAATGAGGGGAAATAAAAAAAAAGAAAGGGAAAGGTGATGGCAGGTGTGGACAGCAGACGGGGAGGAGGTCAGGCCTCCTGCTCCTGAGTCTGCTGCTGCTTTCTGAAAGCCTGAAAGCAGCAAAGAGGAACCCTGCACAGAAGCAGGAGCATCTGAGGCCGAACGCTTACAGTAAAAGTCATGATTAGTGGTGAAATCCTTTCCTGTCGTGACCTGCACATTTCTGATCTAATCGTCTCAGCCATCCGTCCCACTCCTCTCCATCCACGCCGAGCTGTACGAGTGGTTATGTTGACATCTGACACACACAATTACAGGCTGAGAGGGATGCACACTCAGCCGCATACATGCAAAACGCAAAGCAAGCCAAATTCTTTCCAGGCTTCAACCATCCGAGGCGCCGCCGATGAACCGATAACCTGCAAGCCTTTTTGGTGTTTGCTTAGTCTTATTCCCATAACTGAACCTGTTATTATTCTGATCCGCTTCACTGTTTGAATGCAGCGACCTGCATCCTGGAGCTGCTCCTTTTTTAAAATTCTTTTTCAGCCTTTAGAGTACAGAAGAGGTTTCTTGTCCTGTCTGGAGATCCGGTTTTTAGACTAAAAGCTGTCAGTGTTTGGTGGATAAAAGTCTTCAGTGCAGAACTGAAACTGTGCTGAAATGAGGAAGTGGATATTGCGCAGGTGAAGATGTTTTTGTCAGACTCTCCCCTGGATGGTTGGAAGCACAAAAGCCCAGCGTGTGCAAGTCTTAACCTGACGCTCATGTTTAAAGCTGCTGGCGTCCTCTTATCTTTGGAATCTTAATGTCTTTGCAGCCTCATGAAACCTGCATACTTGCTTTTATTCTCGTCTCTAACGTGTAGCAGCGTCTGCACACGAGTCTGAATAATCCTCGTATCATTTCCGGTCACTTTTTTTATTTTTTTAGCCGCTTTGGCAGCTGGAAGGTGGAGTTCAGGTGTGAACCGCTGGCTCTCCTCGTCCCAGGTTTGTCCTTATAAGGCTAAAAGCTGCAGTACCTTTTCGGAGCGGCTCTGCCTGCAAACCTTCCCGCCTCCTACTTCCCATCTCCCACACCCCAGTCCCTCTTCTTCCCAACACTCCCAACCCACACCCACATTCCCCTGCTCCGGCTGCAAGCCAGGTCACAGATAAGAGCAGCTGATTTCACCGAAAAAGTTCAGAATGCGACAGACCGCAAGATTTCCACGACGTAATCAGGATGAAGGGCGTCATTAAAGGTGCTAGGTTTAGACTTTCACATATGTAATAACGAGCTGCGTGAATGTCAACATACTGAAACGAGGTTGATGAGCATACAGCGTTGAGTAGCTAACCGTGTAAAAGTAGGTGCTCTTCATTGTGTGGAATGCTAGCTGTTGACACGTTTATAGTAATTTCCTGAATATTCCAAACATCTTAAACAGTTACAGTAACTGACATGAGCACCATTACGTCATCGTTGCTCCCCGTCAGGCCTGCGACACGCTTGAAGTTTTACTACGCGTTCGTGTAATACCGGCGGCCTCCACCTGGGGGCAGAATGCAGAGCCAGAGTCAAAAATACAACCGTGCACAAGAACTAGACAGAAGAAGTTTTATCTTTTTTGTTTCAGCGTCATTGGAGATGCAACGTTAGACCATAATCGATGTCGTCGGGAGCGATGTCCTGAACGTGCGGCGAGTACAGTCCACGCCTGCGATGGTTCTCTCAGCACCAATCTGATCAAACCCACATCCTGACCCCCCTTAACTGCTTCTGAAGGCTGGTGACATCACCTCAGGAGACTGCTGGCGAGCCAGCGCCAACTCCAGCGATGAGCAGTCAGGAAGTAAAAGCAGGTTTTGTTCTCGGGTCCGTGGATTTGGGAGCTGGTCGGCGTTCAGGAAACTGACTCAGCATCAGTCACCGAAGTGACGTCTCAGTTTCTAGTAAGAGGAGACTGGCACCT
This sequence comes from Arrhamphus sclerolepis, assembly GCA_037176975.1. NCBI lineage: Eukaryota > Metazoa > Chordata > Actinopteri > Beloniformes > Hemiramphidae > Arrhamphus > Arrhamphus sclerolepis. The sequence continues at coordinate 6,984 of JBAMYA010044206.1, forward strand.
TCTCATTCTACGCTGGAAACTGGCCAGATTGCATAATAGGATGTGAAAACGTCAGCTCGTGAAGTCGCTTCCTGTCATCAGATTCCACAATGTACGTTTGAAACACGTCTAAAGAGCAGAAGAAGAGCGTCAGATTGGCGGGAGGGCGTGTCTCCTCTGTGGTCGCTGACTGATTCACACTGATGATACGATGAGCTGGAATATGTTGGTTTTATTTTCTTTTTAACTGTATATCAGATTAAAGACTGTATTTGTTTGTTTTAAGTCTATTGTTGCTTGAACCGCGTCTAAATCACATCTACATTTGTGTTTTCTGACGCTTTTAAAGAAGAAGGCCTCAGCTGTCACGACACAACCGACCGCATTTTATTTCCACTCTTCATCCCGTTTGAGAAATGCCTCATAAAATCCTTTTGTACTTTTTAAAAATCATTAAATTTGGCTTCAGTGATTTTAACGTCAAATATCGGATCCATTTGAAGCATCAAGAGTTCTTTACAAAACATGCAAAACTAAATGTTAAAAGGGAGACGTGAACAGCAGTTTTTTCTTTCTTTTGAAAGCTAGCAGAGGCTGCAGGCTGCCTGTCTTTTATTGTCTTTGTTTTTAACTTCTTAAGCTTCACTGATGCTCTTTGGTGGCTGTTGTCCCAAATGTTTGGCTTATTTGGGTTATTTCTACTTTTATCTTTCTGTAGTGGAAGAAACATCCCTGCAGAGGAGTTCCTGGTCAAAGTGTCGTAACGATGCATTTACTGACTGGAATAATTCTCTGGATTTTTGTGTTTTTGTATTTATTTATTTCACGTCATCGGTGCATCTCCCTGGGAGCTGTATGAGTTTGTACGGGCCAGAAAGAAAAAAACAAAAGAGGAATTTTCACATGGAATGAACCCAAACGGAGTTGGAGTCGGGCAGCGGAGTTTGTGTTGATGTTGGACTTGGTCTCGTACAGGAAGAAATGTTCTCAAAGGTCCCCGAGGGCTTTTAAAAATGCTCAGTAAACCCAAACTAGCAGGTTAAAACTGCTCTTTTAGCCCATGAAGCTGCATTCAGTGGTTAGAAATAGAAAGTTGTTCAGCGTTTGTTTGCACCAACTCCTCCTCTACGAGCCTAAAAACGATCAACTCCACTGTTACCTTTTAATTTTAATACCCATTAAACAACATTGATTCATTTTTTTATTTCCCATTAAATAGCTCGACCAGATATTGTTAAATTGTTTTACTGGAGAACGAAGACGAGCCACGAAAAACAGGCTGGTTCAAGTTCGTTCGAGGAGAAAAAAGATGAAAACGATGTTTTATTTCTAAATGCTGATTGGTGCTCGTGAAGGAGAAGGATGGAAACATCCAGATGTTCACCTGCTCGTGTTGTCAGAGCTCTTTAATCCTGATTTAGAGAAGTGGAATTCTGAAGAAAAACTACATGTGGGTGCTTTAAAGGTACTATATGTAAGAAATAAACTTAAATATTTAAAAATCAAACAGTTGAATGGAAATACTTCAGTCCATCCAGATTCAGATTGTGGGGTCAGAGAGGTCCACAGATGCTCATGTGTGAATGTTTATATTTAAAAACCATTTTAATGTCCGGTTAAACAGTTGGGCTGGCGATGATGATGATGCAGTATGTACTTTATACTGATCTGATGATGATGATGATGAAGCATTATGAACAGAACTCATCTTTTATAGGATGTTAACTGTTCATCTGCACACCAGGAATATTTTTTGCAGTAGAGACCGTCCAGGCGCCTCCTGCAGGTTGAACAGCAGTTGTGTACTGCCCCAGTACATACTGGTTCTAGTGAAGAAACATCTATAGATCTGCTGTTCTGGTGGAAAGAGACCCTGAAAATTCTGCTAATGAGTGACGACGCCTCTTAATTCAGCGGCTGGCAGATGAACGTTATCGGGTTATGCTGCCCCCGTGTGGTCTGGAGTGGTGTGGACAGATAATTTCAGATTCTTGGTTGGTTCTGTCTGTTTCTGCGGGATTAAATAGCAGCCGTGTGTCCGTGGTTGTTTGTTAGAAGTGAGACACCAGCTGAAACAGGTTTCCTTTTCTGTAATTAACCGTCTCAGCTTTCCTGTCAAACTGTTTCTTATTTATTGCTGCTTTTATGAAGTTTCTTTTTGCCGTTTACGGTCCTCTGATATCGGGACGTTGGAGAGCGCCTGCGTCCGTTTACAGCTGGAAACGAGGCTTGAAGTCGGTGTAAAATACCACGATGATCGAGACTGATGCAGCAGAGTCGCGGGTTTTGATAAACCTGCCTCTGGTCCAGACTGGGACCTGCTTTTGGTCGTAAACCACAAAGTTTTATGCGTGTGTCTGCAGGTCAGTAAATCCCAGGGAGACCCCGTCCTGCTGCCAGCGGTCACGCTTGTGGAGCCTCGTCTCGTTTTGTCCTGATGGATGGGGGTCAGCGGGCCGGTCAGCCCATCACTGGAAGCTTTATGTGCGTGCTCCCAGTTCAACTGGTGGCTGAGGGAAGAGGTGGGCACCAGTCAGACCTTCAGACTTTTATCAATGAGAAGCTTGACGTGGTCCGGGGTCGTGAAGGCGGAGCTGGACCTGAAGCTGACGGCTGATTTACGTTGAGTCAGGAGACACAGAGCTGCTGCTGCTGAAGATGGTTGCGTAACCAGACTCTGGGGGGGGGGGGGGTCCTGGTCAGGATGAGAGTTTAATTTTGGCAGCTTAATCTACCAAGAGCACCGACACAAAACACGCAGTAATGGTTTCCAGATGATCCACCTTGACGTCCTGGCGCTTCCTCCCATCGTGATGGCAGTAAGAACGTGAAATCCATCGCTCGAGTGTCGGACGGATTCCCATGAAGCTTTGGTGCTTTAGCTTACACAGCCCAGATGTTTTCAGTTTTTCCAGCTTTAGTGACTGATTGCGTCGCATTTTTGTTCGTCCTTTGGCTTCCAGTGCGTCTCCTCGGTGTTCGGTGAGGCAGCGAATGAGAACGCTTGAATCGTTCAGTCTCCTTCTCGTCGTCTTTTTCACGTGAAGATCGCTCCCATGGGAGGATGTTTTAGTCGAAAGAGGAAAGCTCCAATAAACCTTCACGTCTGACAAATGTCTGAATTCCTCCTCAGATCTGAGCACGACGTCGTCAGCTGCAGGACGTTTCTGCGTTTGATGAACAATGTTCAGGTCACGTGAACCCAACCAGTTAAATATTAAAATCCTGGACGGGCGGTTATAGAGAGTTCAGGGTGGGCGTGGTCTAATTTGAATATGGCCAATCACATGAGGGCATCATCTCCTCCTCCAGAAAGTCTAAACTTACCTCCTACTCTGCCGTGGCTGAAGCTCATCCAGGAAGTACGTTTTGTTGCAGTTCCACTACTGACCACTAGGTGCTGGCTCCAAAACAGAGCCAACTCTGCCGCAGAATGAAACATATTTTACGACCCGGTACACTTCCACACCTCCATTTCCCTTTGAGCTGAACGCTGCATACGAGCTTTTACAGAATCCACGTTTCAAAGAGTCAAATGTGAACAATTACCAGGCTGCTTATCTGCACCGCTTCAGACGTCTGATGCTAATTCTCCCTTCGGCTCCAAATTTAGAAACGTACACAGAATAATTGTGCTGCAAGGCCTCATGGGTCATTAAAACCGCTTCAAGGCCCGTTGACCTCTTCATGGGTTCACTAAGTTTGGGCGCTTTGCTTCATTTGGAGTTTCATAAATGACATTTCGTGCTGCACAGGCAGGAGTTTGCTGTTCTGTCTGCGGCTCGTGTCAAAGTCGAGGCCCGTGGACCAAATCCAGCCTGCCACTTCCTTAAATCTGGACTGGAGCGTGCAAAGCCGATGCGTACTTGTAACTGTCCAGCAGGGAATCACGGACGAGTGCAGCTGTTTACGCCAGAGATACGATTTAGCAAACGTTTGCATAAGATTTTATAAGAAAAAGCTGCTCATTTTTGGAAAAACTGAACTGTTTTATTCAAATAATTAGATTTTAGCACAAAAAGTTGAAATTGCTGTTGCAATTTTAAGTCAAAATGTTGCAAAATTTAAAAATTTCCCACAAAAAAATGTGACGAAGTTAAAAAGTTAATTTCGTGATCGTGCAGTAAAACATGGATTTTTCAAAAATTCAAATGTTACGTCAAAATTTGCTCTTTTTTTTTGATTTTTACAAGAAAAAAAATTTAATTGAGGAATTTAATTAATTTGTGAAAATTAAGATTTCATGACAAATCCTTTTCGTCTACGAAAAAGTGATATTTTGTTAAAAAAAATGTGATTATTTGAAAAAAAAATTCAATTTTAGGATAAAAGTCATAATAATTCCCTTTTAAAAAAAAAAAACAAACATATATATATTGTTGTTACTTTTAATGACGAAGTCCAGGAACTAGCGTGAAATGTGACAACATAGCCGGTTGATAAAATGAAGAACAATCGTCTCTTTAATGGTAACCATGGTGATGAAAGCGTCTGACGCCCCCGGGCTATGGGGGTCCCCATCTTTGGGGTCAAGGTGCATTTCCTGAGGAGCAAACGGTATTCAAGAAAAAGAAAAAAAAAAAAAAAAAAAGCTTAGCCACGTCTGGAACCGGTGCGCGGTCATGGTCACATGTTTTCAGTCGTATTTGGCTGGGGGTGGGGGGTGGGGGGGTTTACAAGGGATCTGTCTGCATGTTTCTGAGGAATTTTCCTGCACCACATGGGAAGGATGTAGTCGAGTCTTTCCGCTGCTAATGCTATTAATCAAACCGCATGCGTTCGCTGGCTGCGACGCCTCTCTTTGAAGCCGGCGGGGTTGTACATTAGCTGTAAGTCGTACCCCCCACCCCCCCCACTCCCCCGAGCAGCTGCAGCGCCTCTCCTCTGCAAAAAAAGAAAAATAGAAAAGAGAACAAGCTATGAGTAAACAGACACCGTGGTAACAAAAAAACAGGAACACCTTTTCATTCAGAAGCTGGGGGGGGGGGTGTACAGGGGTGTCTCTCTCTCTGCACAAAGAAAGTGTCTTCAGGAGGCGATTCTCCACCTGGAGTCAATAATTCATCACCACCAGTGAGGATGGTGTATTGGATGACTCCTCTCAGGGAGGTTGGAGGACGTTTCAGCTCTGCGGCGACGAGTGTCGCTGGATCCTTCAAGGAAACGACGTTTAATTAGGTCTAAACGTAATGACGGACTCTCTGAGGACTTGTCGTCCTGATGACACTGATGGTCTAACGGAACATCTACAATGACGCTGGTGGGGTTTTTTTCAGGCCTGTCTTGATTCTTATATCGCAGGACTCTGCCCCCAAGTGGAGACCCCCGGTATTACATTCACTGTCTGCATAGTACAAGAAGCATTAAACATCCACAATGCAGCTGGTTGTTTATGCAAATGGGCGCAAAACTGCAAGTTCACTCAGCAGCCACTTGATCAGGTCCACCTTGCTAGTCAAAGCTTGGACCCCCTTTCACCTCCAGAACTTCCTTAATCCTTCATGAAATACTTTCAACAAGGTGTTGGAAACGTTCCTCAGAGGTTCTGCTCCATGTTGACATGACAGCATCAGCAGTTGCTGCAGATCTGTCGGCTGCACATCTATGATGAGAATCTCCGTTCCACCACATCCCAAAGCTGCTCTACTGGACTGAGATCTGGTGACTGTGGAGGCCACTGGAGTCCAGTGAACT
>JBAMYA010044207.1:0-12655 GCA_037176975.1 Arrhamphus sclerolepis
TATCTATCTATCTATCTATCTATCTATCTATCTATCTATCTATCTATCTATCTATCTATCTATCTATCTATCCATATCCCTGTTAAAATCCATCGATGAATTATTCAGACACAGTAGCAGAATAAAAAGTATGACGGACATATGGAACATGTTTTCCTCTTTTCAAGAGTCTTAGCATTCATCACAAAGTTCTTTTTTTTTTTAAAAGCAACATTACACGCAAATGTCGTTTCTTAGCGACTTTTCCACCCGAACTCATTGCTGACGCTTTTCTGTCTATATATGATCGATTTATTTTCTCCAGGGGCTGTTCTACACAGACACTGCCCGTCATCTTGTGTAGCCTACTGGATCTGGATGTAATGTATTTTAAGAGCAGGATTTAATCTTATAGGTTTACAAATTCAGTATTGTTTCATTTAAATCCTGCACGGTCTGAGCTCGCCTGACATAATCTGATTTTCATGTTAATGTCATCTCGGCTTTTAACAATTTCTCCTCCTATCATTTATCCAATCACCATTAGTGTCAAGTAAATCCACAAGGATAGGATGTGTGTGTGTGTGTGTGTGTGTGTGTGTGTGTGTGTGTGTGTGTGTGCTTCTTTTATACTTGAAACTGTATGAATTGGAATTGTGGCTAGAACATATACATCACTGTAATACTTAAATTTTGCAAATACTCCAAAACATCACCAAAATGCTTTAAGGGGATTTCTTTTTCTTTTTGTCTTTGCACCTACTGGTCACATAACTTGTCAAAAAAACAAAACAAAACTACTTTTTTTGTAGAAACCTGTTCCCCTGGGCATGATGTAGCCGCAGCAACAAGAGGACTTATTGCCTCACACAGTTCATCAAAAGTTGCATGAGTCATGCAAAAGTTTTGAATTTATTGCTCCCTTGTGAAACCGAGACAGCCACCTCAGGAGTAGCGGCCTCCGTGGCTTGCTTTGTGACAGATATCTACATCTTTGTCAAGTAAAACTAATGGCAGCTAGAGTGATGTAAAGACTTATCACAGGAGCAGAAAATATGACTTAGTCCCATAACAAGCATGTTAATGAAAACGGTCATTTTACAGCTGAGATTTATTGGAAGTTTAACATTTCACTTAAATATTTTAGCTGGAAATAACTGGAAAACTGAAATATAAATGTGGATGGGGTCTCTCTTTGCAGCAAAGTCATTTTTTGACTCTTGTTTTAAAGTATTTTCAGATCATAATGTCACAACAAGCCACGACTAGAGTGAAGAAGCACACAAGGTGTGATCAGAGACGTGTACTTGAAAGGCCCAGTTCCAAAACCGTACCGTCTTGGACACTCAAGACTTTGAGAAAACCTCAGTTAAGAGCATAAGAGCTCAGAGCTGTTTCACCCTCAAACAGTCCTGTACACAAGGAACACACTGAACCTGCTGCCTCAAGGGAAAAATAAACTCCCGAGCAACACAGTGAACACAATCTGAGCATTCCAGATCAAAATAACTGCCAGAGAATCCATTCGCTTCCCTAAATTGAGAGCTGCCAACACAGATGACCCATCCCTGCTGGACCACTTCAGCTACAGAGGATTTGCTGGTGTTTTTGGATGAGCTGAGGGGAAAATCTTTATCTAGATTCAGTGGTGCGAATGAGCTCCAGGAGATTTTCAACTTTATTGAAAACCCCCTACCATGTGTATGTTTCCTTTCTCACTCCAACTGTCACACAGCTCTGTCTTTCTAATTGTGCAGCTCCGGACAAACAAACGGACAATATTCCTAAAAAAGTTGCCCGAACTCAAGGCAGGTGCTGCTCGCTTCTGGAGTTTTAACACATTCAAACCATTTGTACAAAAAAATTTAAAAAAAATCTTCTTTCTGAGCATACATGGTACATGTATGAGTAAAAATTCTCAACCAAGAACAATATCAAAAGGAAGCACAGAAACAGACTCCCCCGTGCACATCTCGAGTGCGTAACAAAGACTGTAACATCATTTCCTAGAATGTTTTCAGCATGAAAACACTCTAGGAAATCCATGCCTGCCTCGCTTCTCCCCTCTATTAAAGTAAGCTTGATTTAATTGGTATTATATTGGCTGCACTGCATATCCTGTATGTTAAGCTTTATTAAAGATAAGCAGGACATAGATGCTTAATAGAATGAGATGGCTTTTGCGTTTTTGCAGATGAGTTGGCTCCCTTATTGATTTGGTCCTGCTACTTTGGCTCTCTGAGAAAAATAAACCTGATTGCAACCCTTCAAGAAAATAGTTTCCAATTCCACCACACAAAGTTCAATGTATGGCAGCAGCAATGGAGTATGGTTACAGTCTACTCAAAATACGCTCTTCATCCATCTATTATTGAAGGAAGCTGCATCAACATGCGCAGAGCAGATGAGCCAGGAAGGAAGTCAGGAATGGGACTGGTATTAAAAAAACAACAAAAAAAAACAGCCAACGCATACTCCCTGACATATGTCGCATGACTACATTAACATAACTAACGGCACAAGCACAATTCAATATGAAGGCTTTTTACCATGTACAAGAAGTAGCAACAGGAGCCTATGTTCTAGTATGATAACCTTCCTTTTAGTCAACTGCAAACTGTATCTAATTTAGAAGGTGGCTAGCCACCATGTAAGCATATTTGTTGTTTGTAAATTAGACTTTAATACCAAAGATTAAAGGGATTTTAATATCATATAAAGATGCCTGGATGTACTTTTGGGCTCAAAAAGCATAGCTTCAATGTTCCTGACGTTGCGTGCAGAATTCTTAATTTGGGCTTCCAGATGACTGGATAACTACAGCTAATGTGATCATGGGGACAGATAAGAGTGTACTTGGTGTGTCATCTGGTAGGAAAGTAGACAAGGAGACTTGGTGGAGGAATGAGAAAGTGCAGGTGTATGTACAGAGAAAGACGTTAGCTAAGAAGAAGTAGGACACCTAGAGGACTGAAGAGAGAAGACAGGAGAACAGGGAAATGTATCACACAATGATTTGTATACTAGGTTGGACAGCAAGGAGGGAAGGAATGATTGATACAGGGTGGTGAAGCAGAGAGATAGATGGGAAGGACATGCAGCAGGGTAGAGTGATCAAGGATAGAGATGGAAATGTATTGACAGGTGCCGGAAGTGTGATAGAAAAATGGAAAGAGCTGATGAATGAGGGAAAAAGAGGGAAATGAAAGAGAATGAAAAGTAGGGGTGACCATTGTCGACCACGACGAAGCAAACATTAGTTAGGCTGAAGTGAGGAGGGCACTGAAGAGGATGCAGAGTGGTGAGACAGCTGGTCCTGAAGGTATATCTATGGAGGTATGGAAGTGCCTAAGAGAGGTGGCAGTTTCTGACTAGACCATTCAACAGGAGCTTAGAGGGCGAGAGAAATGGAGGAGAGGCCTGATGGTGCCGATATTTAAGAACGAGGCAGATGTTCAGAGTTGTGGCAACTACGGAGGAATGACGAACCATACAATGAAGTTATGGGTAAAGAGCAGTGGAAGCTAGACTAAGGGCAGACGTGAGTACCACAGTATGATTTCATGCCAAAAACAAGTGCTACAGATGCAACATTTCCTTTGAAGATATTGATAGACAAGTACAGAGGAGGTCAGAGGGAGCTCCACTGTGTCTTTGTAGACTGAGAAAAAACATGACAGGGTGGTGTGAGGCAGTGGTGAGGTGTGGTGTAGGTGTGACAGAGGAGTTCAAGGTGGAGGTCGGACTGCATCAAGGATCAGCTCTGAGCCCCTTCTTGTTTGCTATGATGATGGACAGGTTGATTCAATGGACTCTGATGTAGATGACATTGTGATCTGTAGTGAGAGCAGGGAGCAGTTGGAGAAAAGTCTAGAGAGGTGAGGCTATGCCCCAGAAGGGAGACGAAAGAAGGGAAGCTGCAGCAACACAGAATACATGAGTTGATGATACCCAATACTGGTGATGGGCTGGTGCTAGAGCCAGACCAGGGCTCACAAAGCGCACAGACGACAGTGTTTTCTTTGAAAAACTGTCTCAGTGTCACCTGTCTGCCTTTATGTGGGTCCTCATCTGTGGAACAGCCTACCAGAGAATCTCAGGGCTGCAGAGACTGTTGACATTTTTAAAAAGACGCTCAAGACCTAACTTTTTAGTTTAGCTTATAGCTGAATTTTATTTTTTATTTTATATGTATGTGTGTATACATATGTATGTGTGTGTGTATATATATATATACTGTATATATGTATGTGGGGATCTTCAACACCAGGATCTATGCCTACTCAGCTTGTGGGGTCGTTGCTGTGGGGGTCACCCTGGTCGGGGTCGCTGGGGGGTCCTGCGCTGCAGCCTTGGCTGTGGTGTCGACGCCGGCTGGCCCTGATCTGGGTGGTTTTTCCCATGGTGACGCCCTCATTGGTCATTGGTGGTATGGCTCCTGGTGTGGACAGATCCCCAAGATATCGTTCCTCACCTCAGCGCCAAGCCAGATGTTTTTGTTTTTGTTGATGTTTCTGTTTTTGTTTTATGTCTGTGATGTCTATGTTTATATCTTCAGTGTGTATGCTGGGGGGTGTATGTGTGCTGTGTGGGTATGATTTTGTGAGTTTTTATATGTTATTGTTGATTTTATTATGCAAAGCACTTTGCACTACAATAGTATGAAAAGTGTTATATAAATAAAGATTGATTTGATTTGATTTGGCGGGTGAGGAACGCTGTTCTGGAAACTCAGAGAGAAACAATTTATGAACTGAAAAAAATAAAACAGTATTGAATAACTTATGCAGCGTTATGTCTGATGTGTCAAAGGCATTTTAAACAGCTTGTTAAAGAGTGAACCTTATTGCTGTCTTAAACGTCACATGACATCCTCACAGAGCTGGTCTCTGTGGTGAAATTTCTCAGGTGTCTCATTTATAAAACATTGTAGGATCTAAGTGGACATTGCTGCAAACATTCTTTTAATGTTGTCCTGTTCTCCCAGTGTAGGAGATGTATGGACTGGTCATATTTAAAACCATCCAGGGCGCAGCATTACTGTGCTTAGTGCTGGCTGCGATACCTCAGACCTACGACAGGGATGGTGTGGTTCCACAGTCTGGGTTCCGGCGGGTCGGTCTCCCCAGTACTGGACTTAGTTCACATAGACCCATACACCCACATAGACCCAAGAGTAGATCTCTAGGGAGTCTAAATCGGCATATTAGCCAGTCATCATCATGGACCAGGAAATCTTCGTTCTCTGAAAACTCTCCATCCTGATCCTGCTATTAACAGTCTTCCAGCAGTTCCAGCATCCATGGTGAAGCTTTACACACAAGTGTCGCTGCAGTATTTATATGTTAACTCAGTCATAACACTAATTGCTACACATCTTGCCACAATTAATGTTCAATGAGTGCCATCACTATATTATTTGCAGATGTTCATATGTACATACTGTCTGTAAATAAGTGCTTATGGAATGTATGGCTCCATTCAGGAACACATCTGTTATATTTATCCGTTATGATTTTGGGTCCACGAGTCTGATATGAATGGGTGAATGCACAAGGTGGCTACATTCACCATCTCACCAGCTGCGCTGCCAGTTTACCCGTCTCCCAAATGTCCGCACGCAAGTTTCAGAGTTTGCGTACAGTTACACACATTCCACCGTCTTTTTTTTTCAAATCACAAATTTTGCGTAGAAAGTGGCGTGCACCATTTTCAGGCCCTGTTTTCTACGTACGTAAGCGTTATAAATGAGCACCCAGGACTGCAACTTAGGTACTCAGCACGGGGTGATAAAAAGGGGAAAAATGTGGGATAAAAATAAAATTAAAATGAAATAAAAGCCAACCACTAGTTAAAATAAATGAGCTCTTTGGCACCAACATGTTTTTTTTTTGTTTGTTTTGTTTTTTTCACTGTGATAAACTTGGTGGATTTTTAAATACCCACATTGCAACCACAGTCCAATCCTCTGCTGAGGGTCCCCCATTTTTGCCAAATTTTTCACAGACAAAATTCAAAATATTAACAAAGTAGTTGGTACATCAACGGCTTCCTGGTTTGTACTGCCTCCAGTAAAAAAACAAAAAACTGATTAAATATCATGTGTGTGTTATGTGTGTGTGTGTAGATTTTCCTCCACATGTACCAATAAACGTGCCTTGCCTTACAGTTATGAGACAGATTTTCAAGACTGCATCTTTTCCTGTTTATAAGAGAAATGTCATAATTTTTACCTTAATTTTAAATTTTATCCATTTTTCCTCCTTGCACAAATCTCACAAATTGTGCCACAGCTTTTGTGAAAATTCATCACAAACTCGAACATTTTTGATTGCAAAAATCCCAAAAAAGAGCTACAAGCTCCTGGAGAGACTGCCTATAGCTGGTCATATGTAAATGTGTGAAGACACATGCAAATATATACACAAAGACCAGTTTGTTCTGTTGCTTGAGGCTTTTAATTCTGCAAAAGAAAAGAGCAGTTCACACTGCAGATGAAAGTTCTGCTAGAAGCATTCTCTTCAAAACACATTCAGATTTTCTTCCTTTTAAAACCTACAGGACAGTAGAGTCCCTGTTCATGTCACTTCTTTCATTCTTCTGGTAGCGTTACAGCAGTAGAAAGAGGAGAAAAATAATGAAAGATGTTCATGAGTGTGGCTGCTGGTACAGAGATCCAAACACAAACGTGACTCCAACACTGGTTGACTGCTGGAAGCTTCGTCGTGTCACCAGATCACAACTGGGAGCATCACATTCTTCTGGCGCAGACAAACGGATGCCCAATCCAGCAGTAGTAATCATCCCAGCACCTTCCACCTGTAAACAAAAACAAACAAAAGACAAACAGACATGGGTGTCATGAAAGGAAACTCATCAGTAAAACAATGTCATATGTTCTTGTTGTGATTCTGAATCAGCAGCACTGAATCGTATTTTACCTGCATGATTCATTCGCAAACAGTGCTGTCTGCCGCTGTGGTTATTGGGCTCTCCAGGACACCAGTTTGTGTAGTCCAAAAGGCTCCCATCAGTCCACATCCAGTGACCCTCCTAAAACAGAATTTCATTGGTTCTAAACTTCAGAGTACCTGGTATACTGACACTGCTGCTGGTACAAAATACCTCTTGTGCATCAGAGCCTCCGATCCATGTTTGTTCGTAGCTGTGACTGACAGCCATTATCAGCCCCTGAATCGTGTGGTACTCCTCTATGTCATGAACTGAAGCCAGGGTCGCCTTCATGGACCTGCACTTCTTCTACAGAGATTAAAAACAAAAAAACAGAGAAACTCAGAGTAGATGTACCGAGGCAGTCAAAGAGCTGAATTAAAGAGAAAGAAAACATAGAGTAAATCTGGAGGTTACCTCTGCTCTGGCCCACGTCATGTGTCTTGGAATGTAGCGGAAACAGCGACCATTGAACTCAGTCCAGTAACGAGGACAAGATGCTGCCCTCTTCACCAGCTCATGATTTGCTGAGGAAAATCAAATGTTGAGTCTCAGTAACTGAGTAAGTTCTGCCATCTGAAATCGATGCATTTATTCCTGAAATCCTCATAAATCTGCACACAAATGTTAAGTCTGATAAAGAAAGCCAACGTTTATGTTTACCTCATCTATTCAAGCTTTCTGTGAGCAGATTTTGTTCATAGCTGCAACAAGCTCAGACCTACTAATTCCCTACGCTGAATTCTTTATGCACAGATTGCTTTATTTTGTTTTATTTTATTGTAAGGATGGCAGTCTATTTTATTCTATTTTATTTACTTTTAAAATTGTATTTTATTTGATTCGTGTGTAATGCTCCAAAAATAAAATAACTGAATGAAAGAACTCATTGAATGTCCAACGTGGACGTCAGAAACAGATGAAGAGCAGTTCCACCACAGAAGGTGAATGTGAATGTTTTTGTCTAAAAGACTCACCAGCAGCTCTGCTCTGAGACGTCACAGCACAAACAAGAAGACACACAGCCAGGATCTTCATGATGCACCTTTCTGCTTTCAGTAGAAAATAAAGAGATATCAGTGAACCCTGCAGCCAGGATGGTGGACATTTCAGCAGTTAAAGAAAGACAGAAGAGCAGCTGCAGCAAACCTGATGGAGAAAGTTCTTCTCTGCTTCCTCGTCAGCGTCGACCTGCAGCTTCACACTTTCTAAGAGCTGATAAATACACGTTCTTATCTTGTCACCTCCCATCAAACGAGGAACCGTGAAGTCTGGACAGAAGCGATAAAATATGTTCTGCAATGATGGTGACAGTGACAAAATGGTGACAGTGTCAAATCTACACAAAAATAATTTTTATAATAGATTTTAAGTATTTTTTGTGTCTTTTGGGGGATTTAAAGTACATTTTCTGGAAACTGAAGTAGATTTGAAGTAAACTATGTAAATTAAATGGATAAATGGATTTTGGTTCCATTAGAATTTTTTAATTCATTATATTTAATCTTATTAAATTGATTTGGATAACAGTAAAATGAGTTTGAACGTTTGACTGTACAAAGTTGATTCTGTTTATATTTGGGTTTTATTTATGAATCAGATATTATGATAATTTGATTGAAATTAACGATATTTACAGATGAAACCACAAGTTTATTTACACACATCAAAGACACAATTATTTCTATTTTCTAAGTGTCAAAATAATGAGAGAAAGAATTTTAAAAGTTAGAAATTTACATACATGTTACTTCTTTAAACAATTTGGGAAAGCCTGGATGATGATGTCATGGCTTTGGAAGCGCTTTAAATACACTGCTTCCTTGCGTTTCATGGGGAAATCATAAGAAATCAGCTAAGATATCAGGAGGAGAATAGTGGTCTTCCACCAGTCTGGTTCATTCTGGTTTCCAGATGTCTGAAGGATCCACAGTCATGTTCAAACATTTCTACTCCAGTAGAAACACCATGAATGTCCACCATCATAGATCTCAGGAAGGAGACAGTTCTGTGTCCCAGAGATGAACCTGCTTTGGTGTGAAATGTTCGTAACAACCCCTGAATAAAAGCTAAACAGCTGCTGAAGATGCTGCTGAAGCTGCTAAGAGACTGAAACCAGTCCTGGACCCTCATGGACTGAAAGACCACTCAACTAGGAAGAAGACTATACTCCAAAAGAAAGAGAAAAAAGACACATTACAGTTTGGGGATGTAGATCTTCATTTCTGGAGACATCTCCTGTGGTCTGATGAAATTTAACTTTTTGACATAATGACTGTCATCACATTTGGAGGAAAAAGCCTGAGAACACCATCCAACCGTGGAGCACGGGAGTGGCAGCATCATGCTGTGGGGGTATTTTGTTGCAGGAGGGACAGATGTCATCATGTACTATTATCTTGTAACTTCACATGAACTTTTATTTCTATGCAGATGATACTCAGCTGTGTAGACAGCCACCCAGATGTGGTACTGGGATCCACAGCAGCCACATCAATGGTTTTTGGGATAAATCGGACAACATTTACAGCAAACTACAGTTGTGGAAGGAAACCCAAAACATTTTACCCATGTCACTCAGTCTAAATGTAATGAAAAAAAAAGAGAAAATGTATGTAAATACTTAAGCATCAACAAACAGAAATAATGTTCTGCATCTCTGATATTAAATTAATTTGCACCATACTTTACTTTTAATTTTTAAAGAAACTGATTCTCTAACAATACAATTAATGAAACAAAATAATTTTTCATTACTGATTCCAATTCAAATTTAATTTAAAACCTGCAGGATGTCCTGTTCTGAACAGGAAAGAAAGCCACAACACCCTCATTCTGATCCAGTTAACAATGGACAGCCTAAAAACCTGCACTCTGCACTGCATTCATTTCAAGAGAAGCAGAAACTTTTTTCTTTCCCCTTTTCATCATCATGCATTCACCTGTTCAAGTCCCGCCCATTTATTACCCTCAGTCCACCACATCTGAACCCTATAAATGTATACAGAGCCACTATGTCCACTCAATGAATTAATTTATTTTACATTCTTAACAAAAAAGAAGCATTCTCTGTGATGTTTTTCATTCATTTGCTTTTTTATAAAACATCAAAAACATGATTGTCAACGTGTCAAAGAGGAAACAGCAAAACAGACAGAAAACTGCATGACAACGAAGAAATTAGTGTGAAACCACACAATTACATAATATGCAGAAACAATTGGTGTAAAGCACAGAAATGTTTTTGCAGTCATGTGAAAATGTACTTCTGTTTTAACCCCAAATCTATTTAACAAAAGAAGTTCAAAAAAGGGAAAGAAAATAAACAAAAAAAAAAATCCATATTTGGTAACAGCTTTATGCAGTAGCTTTATCACTTCATCAGTCGTGGTTCTTCTTTGCATCATTCTTGAGTTCATTTAGGTTTATGAGCATTCAACTATGCACAAGAGAGGTTTTCTCCTCACCTCAAACACCAGACGACACCCCAGCAGATTGACAGGAGGTCCAGCTAGCTATCCTCCATTGCAGCTCATTATTTATGTCCAAAAGTCTTGTAGAGCCAATCAGATCAGTCTATCCTGTAGAGAGTCTTTAGAGGTTAAGCATGGTGGCCTTCCTCCTGGTGACCTCTCACCTCCCGGTTCTTTGGCTCATCCTCCAAAGCTTTTGTCATTCTGATGAACCACCGTGTGTCAATGCTAACACCTAAAGCTAACTCTGAGTGGGGCTGATGCAAAGAGGCTGGTGCTGTTAGAGGCCAACAGCACAGTAGCGGCTCTTCTGATATGAATGTTGGTTCTAGGGACAAATGATATGACTGCTGTTGTTAGCATGGCTAAGTTAACTAAGTAACGTCACTATGAAATTTCTATTAAGAGCTAACAATTAAATAAAATTCAACTAAATTTTATCGAACCAACTCACAAAAAATGCAAATGTTAATCAATTCTGATTCAGTTCAATCCAGTTCAGTCTAATTATTTAGTCTAATTATAGTCAATTTTAGTTTAGTTAAACTAAACTGGTTGCTTATTCCTTTTACAGGGTCACAGGGCTCTGCTGGATATCAGGGTTGTCATGTTTGTGTGTGTGTTAGGTTGTAATGGAGGGCCCAAACGCAGCAGAGCAAGCAGGAGGCAAGTTATCCAACAGAAGATCTTAGACAAAAATGCAGGGCGGGGACACAGGGAACAAAAACGACAGACTAGCAAGCACACGGGTAAGACCTCATAAATACACACACACACACACACAGGTGAAACAGGTGAAAGAGATCAGGGAAGATGGGAGCAGAGATGTCAAACTGAACAGAGCAAAGACTGAGCTTCAAAGTAAAAAAAAGGAAGTCAAGTTAAAAGAAACAGAACAGGACAAAGAGACAGAAAAAAAACACCAACACTGGAAAAAAAAACAGGCCCTAATCAAGTCTTAAAGTGTTGTATTGTGTTTTCTGTAACCTTGTATTTATGACTACAACTCCAGAATGTTTACTCGTATTTTACTTTGTTAAACTTCCCGTGGCCCTACGAGATCTGACACCTAAGATGTATGACGGTGGTCAGGCTGCATTTATACATTTTCTTCTTTGTGGGGTGATCAACAGATAACGTTAGTAACAAACAGCTGTCCAGCAAGCTAGCTGACTCGGGTTCATGTTAGTTTTGATTTAATCAGCCCGGACTGATCAAATAATAATGTTAGATTGTCTGAGATTCTTCAGGCAACAAAAAGTGACATTCAAGGCAGGTAGGCTGAAGTAAACATAAACTAACATAAACATTATGTTAATCATATTGAAAGGAGGAATCCGACAGCCTGCTGTCAGCGCACAGACTGGTAATTAAGTGAACATTCATAATCTGATGACTGCTTTGGGAGTAAATCTAATCAAACATTAATTTGGCCTCTGCTATTTTCTCCATAGGTGACAGCCAGCAGCAACATGGTGTTGATGTGACAAGAGGAGCTGAAGGAGACGTGGAGGCTGAGAGAATTGAAGGTTTGAGGTGGGAATTAATGTCACTTGAATGTCACTTTTTGTTGCCTGAAGAATCCCAGACAAACTAATGTTATCTCATGATCAGTCCGGGCTGATTAAATCAAAACTAACATGAACCCAAGTCAGCTAGCTTGCTGGACAGAGAAAAACGTAAGCTAAAGTACACGAACTAACGTCATTAGCTGTGTTTTTATCGCCATGGTAGCGTTGAAATGTCTTTGTAGTCGTGTACTTCTGTTTTAACCCTAAACCCTGTTGGACTGGATGGTCCTGATGAGTTGGAGAAGGGATCCAGAGGACTTATGAAGGTCTGCTGCATGACACTGAGGGTCATGGGTCAATATCACTGGTTTAAGTAACTGTTGGACTGTTTTAGCTCTAACATGATTTGGGGCATAACAACTTCACACCACCACACACCCACCATACACTAGACTTGTAGTCAAGACCGCCGACCAAGACACTACCAAGACCAGAGAGTATCAAGACCAAGACCAAGACAGATCAAGTCGAGACCCAGACTAGTTCAGCTCAAGACCAAGACCAAGACCGAGATAAAAAAAAAATAAAAACAACTATTTTTTTTGCCATCTTGCATGAGTTGTAGAACCATACTGGGTTAAGCTACTTAGTATAAATATGAGACTGTATTCAACTACAGGCACAATAATCCAGAGACAGAGCACGTCTTGTGTGTGAACTCACTATAAATGTTTTCATCAA
>JBAMYA010044208.1:0-12655 GCA_037176975.1 Arrhamphus sclerolepis
TCCTTGGGTTGGGTAGCTGAAAACATGGTTTATACTCAACCTTCACTTCAAAGGTGAGAAATTCATCATTTTCAAGTGGAAGCTTGAGACTGTTCATCAACAGTCTGGCTGCTAGGCCAAGAAAAGCATCACCTTCAGTTGTGCTTGATTGCATGAATAGTGCAACGGAAAAAAACTTGGGCATGAGGACAAGACTTGCATGGTGATTCTTTTGCATGATTTTAGTTGAGCTGCACATTTCTGATCATTATTGATTCATTTTCTATACTCGCTTGATCTTGTTCAGGGTGGCTGGAGTCTCTCCCAATTTACAGGAAGGCACAGATCTGTAGAAGTCACTTCCTGATAGTATTTTACATAAATATGCATTGTATTTAGATGTGGAATATGCATATCTATAATTATGCATCATTACATTGTTTAATCATTTTAATCCTCTTTTTAGTTGTTTGTTACAACTCCATCCATTCATTCTCTTTCACTTATTTCACTTTCACTAATAAGCAAAGAGCCTGGACCCCCCTCTACCTGTCCACCTCCTGTGCTGTAGCTCTTCTGGGGGAATAGAGATATTCCCAAGTCAGCAGACAGATATACTCCATGTAGTCTCTCCAGTTTGTCCTGGGCCTCTAGCCAGAAGATCTGGATCTGTTGATCTTCCGATCCAATCTTTCATTGTGAACAAGACTCTGAGACACTTAAACTCCTTCACTTCAGGCAGTACTTCACTTCCAACCCAAAGAGGGTATTCCAGCCTTTTTCTAAGAGCCATTGGTGTTTCACACTTGGTTGCAGACCACTCGAGTGTGAGACGAGGAGTGCAGCTATATGAAGCCAATAAACCTAATAATTTGAATAAAGCAGAGATGTAATCTGGAGGTCACCAAGTCAGATCCCCTCCACCCCTTGGTTGCGCTTAGAAATTCTCTTCACAGATGTTATGAACAGAATTGATTACAAAAGACAGTCCTGACCAAGTCCAGCTCCTACTGGAAACAAATTCTCTCTACCAGCAATGCAGATCATTTTTTCCCTCCTTTTGTATAGCAGCAACGTTCCCTACTTTCTGAGCATCTCCACAGGATACCCAGAGTAACATGATCAGTTGCCTCCTTCAAGTCCACAAAGCACATGTTTCAAGCACAAGTTATACAAACTTCCATGGTCCCTCTAGGATCCTAGTGAGAGTATAGAGCTGGTCCAGTGTTTTACTGCAAGGATGGAACCTGCATTGTTGTTCTTGAATCTAAGATTTGACTGTACTCACTTCTCCAGCACTCCTGCAAAAGCCTTACCAGGGACGCTGAAGTGTGTAATTCCCCTGTAACACCCTCCAGTCCCCCTTCTTAAATAGGGCAATCACAACAGTAGACTGCCAATCCAGAGGCCTGGCCTGATGTCCTCATGATGTTGCAGAGGCATGACAGTCAAGAATGCATTAAAACATCTAGAGCTTTGAGGAACTCAGGGCAAACTTCATCCACCCCAGGAGCCCTGCTGCCACCGAACTTTTAACTACCTCAGTGACCTCAGACCCAGTAATGGAGTCCACCAGACTCAGCTTTCTCTGTGGAAGACGTGAAGGTGTAATTGAGAAGATCCTCAAAGTATTCCTTCCACAGCCTGATGACACTGAGATCACCAGCACCCCACCCTTACACAGTACCCCATATACATTGCTGGTAAAGCTCTGCTTTGCTTGCCTGAGCTGCCTGATAAGTGTGCCAGAATTTTCTCTGGGCTGATCGAAAGTTGTTTTCCGTGGCCTCACTGAATTCCTCCCATGCCTGGGTTTTTGCCTCAGTAACCACTGAGGTTTTAGCCTGCTTTGCTTGACCTGTGCATTTGAAAAAAATTTGGGCATTAGAAAAAGTTGATGAATACACACACAAAAAAATGAAAAATCAAAACAAAAACTTGCAGGCTCTCTTAAAGTAACCTTTGCCTTTCAGAAGAAAGAGCAGCTATTTCTATCTCCAGAGAGCATTCACTGACTTGAAAGCATAATCACGACTTACTCAGATTCAATTAAATCCCGAGGACGACTTACTTTTTTTGTACAAGTGTCTTCTTCCTTGAAATTTTGTCTACAACGTGAGCTTTTACTATAACCATGCCTAACGTGACCTATGCCACCACCCACTGAAGTAGATGATGAAAATGAGTACAATTCAGACTGTGTTCTTTCTGCATGGAGTTTGTATGTTGTGTGGGTTTCTCTGGCTCCATCTCACAATCCAAAGGTCTGTAGGTGTCATGTTATAATGCTCAGTCCAACTCTAGTCCAACTTGAAATGCCTGGTTTTCTCCAAAGGATGTTCAGAACAACTTGTTCAAATCTTTTGTTCAGTTTTGTCTTTGTTTTGTGTTGTTTTCCATATTCTTTTCCAGGTTTCAGCTGATGATTTTTAAATACAGTTGACACCAGGTAAAACAGATAAAGTAGATCAAACACACATTTAAATACACATTTTAAAATCAAAACTTTCAATTTTTTTAATCACATTTTAAATGTAGGATATATTTTCTGTATTCTCTATTGTATCAAAAATGTTTTTAAATGTTCCAACAAATTGTTTTTAGCATTATATAAAAATGAGAAAAATTTCCTTTTCACAATTTTTGCACAGTATATCAAACACACAGTCCATACCAGTGGCGTCTTTAGATCAAACCATGAGCTGGGCAATACTCACCAGGCACAGGGGCCTGTAGTTTTTTATTTGGTCAGGAGATGAGCTTCTCCCAAAGAGGGGCACTTGTTTTTGCTCACTGGCATCATATTGACTGGTGGTGACAACGGTTCCAGTTCTCCACTCCCACTTGAACTCCTGGTTCTTGAACCCAAGCAGTTCACACATTCTTTTCATCTGTGGATTTGATTGCCTGTTCTTCTATAGACAGTATCACACTCACACATCTAACGTCTTTGTGAAGAATTGAGGCAGGAATGTTGGTTGCAGGCTTATTCCTTTAGTCATGCTTCTCACATTTGGGACTGGATAGTTCGGAAATGTTCTCACGCTGACATCCCTGACGATTCCTTCTTTTTGTCACTGTTTGCACTGATCAGTCTGGCAAGTGTGTACTGACCTCTCAAAGTATTTGAATCTGCAAGTCAGACAACATCTCCAGTAGCTACATTTGGCTCTTTGGTGTGCCGTTTGCTCCTGATGAAAAGTCCAGCCACTTGACACCGTTCCCTCCAGAATCTATCCACTTCTGCTTGAATGACTTTAAGTCTCTTGAACGAGTAGCCTTCAAAGTCAAAAGTGCAGATGTCCCCACTGGGATCAGCTCTGCCCAGTAGTAAGGAGTTTGGGGTGACGTCACTTACTGTATGCAGTCCTTCTGACTCTGAGTTCTTGCATCAGTGGGTATTTCTTTAGCAAGAGCAGCTGCCACATAGAGGAATGTTTGAAATTATCTCCTTGTGAATAGTCCATCTCTACCCAGATTATGCAAAGTTCTTTTTAAAATCCAAACGGCTGCCTCAGCCACTCCATTCCTGTGGGGTGAGTCTGCTGAATGGATCTTCCAACTCCAGTCGTTTCCATGTTTGCTGGCTTCGTTCTCCAGTTCTGATTTTTTTTCCACTTGGTCCAGGAACAGGTAAAACTCTTCAAGGGCTGGCTTGGCTCCAATGAAGTTTTTCCCAGGATCAGACCAATATTTTCTTAGATGGCCTTGGGCAGCTGTAAATATTTTGTAGGCAAATAAGAATCCTTCAGTTGACTGGTCACTTACAACTTCTGTATGAATGGCTCTGGAAACCATGCAGACAAAGATAATACCCCATATTTTGACTCACACCTTCTTTTGGACTTCATCCTTGATTTCATACAAGCCAAATAAGTCGACTGTTGTGTGCTCAAAAGATTGTGCTGGATGTGTTCTCTCTGGAGGAAGATCAGCCATGATTTGTCTACACATTCTTACTTTAGCTTTCCTGCATGTCACTCAGCTACTAATGACCTTTTCAGCCAATCTCTTGCATTTTACAACCCAGGCTCATACTCTTATCTCACCGGTCTTTATATTAATTTCATTCATCAAGAAGATTTTGTCCCTTTTAGGTGGGCGAACACTGGTAGTTTTGAATGCTCCTGCATTGCTAGCAGTGCAATACATTCTGCTAGTCTATCATTGATATTCACAAATCTCATCTTCTTGTTTGTCCCTCCAGAGGAATCTGAGGAGATGCATCTGTCGGTCCTCCCACTATACAGAGTTGTTCATCTTTTTAATGTCACTGAGAGCTACATGCACTCCTCTTCTGAATCTGAGTAAAACAGCTCATGTGAGCTTCAGAACATTAGGCCCTTTCAGCAGAAGATCATTCATGCTTAGTCCCTCAAATATCTGGCTACTGTTCCATACAATGAACAGGGGTGGACAGAGTGAGAATTTGGTGCCATCAAGTGACTCACATACTATACTGGTCCTTTCCAGTTGTTCAAGACATCTTCTTGCTGCTTTCCTTTGCACCATCTCATAGACTTGTGCAGCATAGGCCACCTTCCAGTCAGGTTCTCTGCTGAGTTGTTTTTCTGTTCTCAGAAAAGTTGCCTCCACTCCTTTCCTGTTGTTTGGAAGTAAGGACGGATCTACAATCCAAGGATACTTTGTATCCCAGTGGGGAGCATCACTATGGGAATCCAGTTTAACATAGGTGAGGCCTTCCTTCATGATTCCAAGATCTTTTTCCTCAACCAATGGCATTTCCCACAACAATATCCACTACACTTTGTCTTACAAGCTGCCCCAATACTTTCCCACCAGTTTAGAAACTCTCTGGCAGCAACTGCACTCCTTGCTTTAGTCACAGGTGCACTAGTGACTTCCTTGTATCTCACTGCAGGCTAAGTGCGCTTCAGACTTGTGAGCTGCAATGTTAACATCTTTAAAGAGGTTATGGTAAACTCCACCCACAGTTTTCCCAGAGGGCTATCCTGCAAGATCTCCCACCATCTTCAGTCTCTGTGGGGCGAGTCTCCCTTCTCAGTGACTGATAAGAAGGTTAATGGTGTCTGGTCTTTTCAGATCCTCTGGTTCAATTTCTGGGAAGAATTTCCTCAGCTGCTCTGGTTGAATACTTTGATGCACTCTGGAAATCTTGTTAAGGCTACAGCATATGAGTTGATGAGCCTTTTCAGTCTCTTCGGAGGGGGGTTAACCCTGATTTTCAGAAAGTATATTTTTGTATTAACCTTAGTGGTCATCCTCCACTTCTATGAACAACTAAAGTAATCTTCTGACATCTCAGATTTTATCTGCTGGTAGCTCTGTGAGTGGTGTAGTTAGATGCTAGATCTATCAGGGTTCTAGGTTTTTGGCCCTTGTTGACAGTGCCTTCTAACAACACCAGGATTACTGGTAACTCTTTAATTTCACTCAATTCTATGAGGCTACAATGGATGTTCTTCGTGTGGTTTGTAAAAGCAGCCATATTTGAGAAAGCTCTTTTGAAAAGTCAGCTATGAATTGTTTTTGTTCTTCTGAAAATGTTTGCCTCTTTCTGTTTTCTGTTTTGCTTTTGTTTGCTTTACGTCTTCTAATTTCCGCCTTTGGACAGAGAAAGAAGTAATGATCTTAGGAGCGTCCTTTCTTGCAGTCCTTGTTTCTGCACAACTTGGTGGTAGGACAGTCATCTCTTTATGACATCACAAACATCTTCTACAGGCTCCTAGTTTCTTCACAGCAGTTAATCTCTCAGATGGTTTGAGTGTTTTAAAGTATTTGCAAAATTATATTTTTTCTTTATGTTTTTCGTCTCCACAAATGACACATCTGTCATTTTTCCTTCTGGAACAAGTGCAAGCATATTTCTTTGCCAAAAACTTTCCCTGGCTTCTCAAACACCCTAGACTGCTCCGACCTGTCAAATCTTTCCTCTTGTGTTTGAAGGAACCTGAACAGACTGTAAAAAAAACTTTTTATGTGTATGATTTCATTGGCAGGGTTCACCATTAAAGATGAGCCAGTCCCTTTTGACGGTATATGGTAGCTTGCTCTCAATAGATTCAGTTATATGGGTTCTTGTGCACACCTGAGTTTCCAAGCTCAGTGAGGTCAGCTGGGGCTTTTTCAACAGTTTGAATTAAATCATTTACCTTCCTGGGCTGGTTGGTCCTCAAGATGGTAGTCCCCTCCAGTTACCCTCCTCAATTGACCCTTTGTCAAGTCCCGCCCCTGTTGCTAGGTCCGACAAAATTATCATCTCTCCCGTCCACTCCCATTATAAAAACGAGTTTTTACATAGCGTAATTGCTAATTAATGTACCAAAGAAAACCAACAGCAACTGGATATTAATAAAAAGGAATACTTTGGGTACCATGTAGTGAGTTTGAAACAGATTTACCTTTAAAGACTATATGTGACCATTTTTCGAGCCAGGGCTCTCAAATATCTTAGCGGGTGACACTTTTACAAGTGCCCCAAGCACACCATTTAACCATTTAAGAAAAATAAAATGCTTTTGCAGTTGTAGCTAGGGGTTTTAGCCTGCCACCTAGCCTACTTTGTTTTGGTGGTACAGCTCGGATTTCTGCCTGATTTGGGATAAAAATATGATACACCCTCACTACACTGTGTGCAGTGTGTTCCGAAGTGTTCCTTTTTACTAAGACAAAGTTCAACAAAAAATAATCCAATGATGTAAATTTTGAGACAAGCAAATATAAACTATGCTCTTTCCATTGTTATGAATGAGAAAGACTGATATTTTATCCCACCGGATATTTCACCCAGAGTGTAGCAACAGAGAATGTTTTTTTCTGGTTGGTCAGTCAGGGACCAATCAGAAGGCTGATAAAATGTCAATTATCTCAAAAGCAATGGTTGACTTGTTTCCATATCTATTTTCAAGAACTCTAAATATGTCATCTGCCGTGTTATAAGTTGATAGATGGAGATCTTGTCAGATTTTCTCCTCCACACTGTCTAATAACTGTCGCATTTAAACTTCAGTTGAGCCTTTTGGCTCCCCCTGCCACTTCAGACTGTCCCAGTCTCATCTCCAGCAATGGAAGTTTCTCTTACAACCATGAAATCTTGGCAAACTAATCAAGTTCGCTTTATCCTCACAATGGGCATGGTGGTTAGAGTTGCAACACCTGCTGCCGCTTCAGATGCACGATTATTCTCTTCTGCAATTTCCTGAACAGCATTGAAATCAGATTTTCTTGCCTGAAGTGCATTGTTTATAGCTTTCACTGCGGTGATTGGAACTGAAAAAACATCATCAGAAGCTTTTTCCGCTTCTTGAATAGCAACATTCAGCTCTTCTAAACCAAATCTTGACCAGAGGATGGATTGGACTACTTTCCTCACACCTTCAAGTCTCGAATCACATTCATTAATTATCCTCTTCAAATCAGCTTCTTGTTGCTGGTTAAGCTCTACCTCCTCATCTGCAGCATTAACTTTCATTTCTGCTAGTAGATCAGCACTATAATCATCATTTGCTTTATTGGCATTCCTAACCTCCGAGGGGAGCTTTAAAACTCCTCCCGCAGTTCTTTGTCTGCCATATTTTTGACCCTTCTGCTTAGGAAGTTTGCTTGTCGAATGAAAGCATTTTTAACAATAGTTCTTTCACGCTTAAGTTGCTTTAATGTTTTCCCAAAAGCCTCTTCAGCAATCTTTGAGGGATGTTATGTTTGTTTAGCATTGACAGATATCCTTATTGACTTTATGAGTTTTAGGCTTTCACTGTCACCCAATGGTTATCAACTGTCAAGTTATAATGTTCAGTCCAGCTCAAGCTCAATATTACTTATATTCCTAAAGCCAGTCAAATTGTCATATGTTAAGCAAAGAAATAAATAAATAAAACTGCCAGGGGGGGTGAGAAAAAATTGCTAGGCTATATCTCTAAAAGTGCTCTGTAGGTATTTAAAATAAGACAATTTTTCTTGAAACATGGCTTTTTTTTAAAAAAAAAAAAAAAAAAAAGAAAAGAAAACTTTGTTCGAAATCAGTTTTTGCAGTGTAGTTATCTATTCAGTCCAAAAAAACAACAAAAGGCAGTAACTGTAAGGAAACACAAGCTCACAGTGACAGCTAGCTGTGTACACAGAGATTACAAGTGGTAAATGTTATTTTTCAAACCACTTGTCTTGACAATCTAAAGGAAGTCATTGTCCTGTTTTATCTCTCTTTATGATTTATTTCTTTTTTGACATCACTGACAGGTGATCTTGTTGCATCTGTCTTCTCTTCAGCATCTGGGCAAAACAGCTCAGTTCATGACAGAAAAGAACATTATTTGCTGTTATTTTTTAGCAACAACAGTTTCATTCTCAATGTGGTCTCACCAACCAGAAGCCTGACCAATTTTGTTAAAAATTAATGAATTTGATGGCTGGACCTCTTTTATGTAGTATTTAAATGGGGTCTAAAAGTACAGCAACCTCTATGGCACTTTTATGACGTCTTTGTTCCTCAGCTACAATCTAGCTTTATCGTGTTTAGCGTTGCGGCAGGCTGGAGTCTATCCCAGCTGTCATCTGGCAAGATTTTGGGTATATCTGTCACCTGTCACCTGTCCATCACAGACATATTGTTAGAATGTCATGGTGGTTCTGGAGTTCCTTTGCCATTTCAACAGAAAGCAGATCAAACCAAGGAGACAACCCAACATGGAAATCCAAACACCCCAGGTACATTGTCCACACACACACACACACACAAAATACATCAAGGAACTTTACTTATGAGAAAGCACTCATAATTTACAAAGTTAAATATAGTCAGTTCAACTGAGTCCAAATTATATTCTAATTCAGTCTAATTCTTGTATTTGATGCATAATTTATTTAATTCAAACCCAATGAAGTTGAATTTAAAGTTCAAATTAGTATAATGCCCAA
This sequence comes from Arrhamphus sclerolepis, assembly GCA_037176975.1. Taxonomy (NCBI): domain Eukaryota; kingdom Metazoa; phylum Chordata; class Actinopteri; order Beloniformes; family Hemiramphidae; genus Arrhamphus; species Arrhamphus sclerolepis. The sequence goes on from JBAMYA010044208.1 coordinate 8,875, forward strand.
CTTATTTAAAAAACAGCATAGCTCAGGAGCCCAGCAGATTGCTCTGCCAACATTTAGTTGTGTTATTGTCAAGAAGAACTGTTGCATCTTCACATCCTGCATTGTCGCATACATGCCCTCCTCCACATACATGCATGTGGTATGGTTGCACACACCTCTTCTGGCCAAGACGGGGACCAGGAATCATGTCGTGCAAAACAATCAAACTAGATTTTAGAGGACAATAGTACTTGGATACGGAGTAGATTACCTAATGTGTGTGAAAGCTTATTGTCTGCAAATTTATTTATTTTTTCTGTTTGATATCATGCATGTTTCTTAAAACTAAGTACATAGTATTATATATCCAGTTGTGATTTCTTTTTTTTTTAATGCTGAATTAGTTGCTTTAAAATTTGTTGAAATTGGCTTAAAATTGTGAGTTGTGATCATTTTATTTGCTGATAGCCAGAGATGCAGTCGGCTTAATCAGCTGTATTGACACACAAGTTTTAATTAGAATTTAATGGAGAACAATTTATTATTCTGTGTAAAACAGTTAGAACAGAGTAATTATTTGTGTGTGTGGGTAAAGGGATTGAGATCACTATTGTGAAATTTTTGACGTGTGTGTGTGTGTGTGTGTGTGTGTGTGTGTGTGTGTGTGTGTGTGTGTGTGGTATATAAACAGTTTTTGTGCTCCTTTTCATTAATAAAATGGCACAGTGCCATTTTACAAAAAAAATGGAGAAGTAGTTTTCATAACAAGTCATGTACCCTATTTCCCACACCATTCATTTATTTTTGATCCTTGTCATCACTTCCAAACTCCTAATGCAGACTTTTGCAATAATTTCTTTCTTTATTTCTTTTTTGCTTTTTGTCACACAGTAATTGTTTAATTGCTTTGCGATAGATCAACATTGTTGTGGTTATAATTGGGTTCCTTTCTGTGATTAGGTGAACTGATCATGCAATTTACAGACACAGTGATGGAGCTACAGTAAATATAAACACGATGGTTCGTCGTGCCTGGACATTTCCAACGATGGTACAGCCTGTTAATAGTGCAGTCTTTGGCGCCGGATCTTCTTGGGGCTATGCCCATCTGAGAGTTTCCCCGGGCTAACACGGAAGAGAGCCGGGAGCTTCCTTCTCCAACTGTGCCTGGCATCTGTGACTACTTAGGGGGTACACGCCCACTGAACCCCTCCCACTCAAGATTTTACCTTTTTGAATGCTTTGATTTTGTTTAGGTGCACTGATGAAAGCACACTTTGAAAGCAATTTGAGAAATTAAGCTGAATTTAAATGCCAGGGTTTATATTTTTTGTAAATACTAAGTTGTTATTTGGTAAGCAATCAGAGAATGTACTGTCGGCATTAATTAAGCTAAATGCTAAGCTAACTCCTGCCTAGAATAATTTAAAAAAAATATTTTGCTCATATTAAATAAAGACGTACTGTATTTTTGCTTCTTCTTCTTTTTCAGTTTGTATTTTATCATGAAGATTGTTTTTATTCACTCAGAAATCTACAGAGAGGATATGTAGAAGCAAGGGCATTGAGATTCATATCAGGATTAAAAAAGCATTTTTGTCATGCCTTTTAGTGTCCACTTTGGACCTGTCAATGACAGGCCCACTCCTCGGTGCCGTCCTCCAGCCCCCTCACGCCTCTTCCACCACCACAGCTGGTTAACAGCTCTCATGTGTGCAAATAACCTTCTCCTGCAGAAAGAGTTTGAGCAGTGCAAAGCTCAGGATGAATAAATGTGATACTAAATAAAATGTGCATAGTTTTATCGTACATATGATGTATTTTACCAGATTCATTTTCAGTTGCAGTTGCATGGCAGGGAAGACTGTAGTAAAAATAAAACACAAATTCGACTTCTCAAGTACGAGATTAACCCTCAATCAAGTCCCTGACTATCCAAACATGATAAGAACATTTAAAAAGTAGGGTCATAGCAATTACAGTCTGGGTGTTCTGTTTGCATGCTGATATAGCCTAAACTGGTCTGGAAAACAGTTGTAAAAAGCACGTGATAGGATTAATCATCTATGTATCTTCTGAAGAAGCAAACGTCGGCTTCTTCAAATTTCAAAGCATGACAAGCAAAGCCTATCTGTGAATACAAACCACTGCAACATTGTTGTAGCAAAGAGTTTGATGTTTGAACATCTAGCTGACACTCAGCAGCATTAATACATTTTAAATCACGAATATAAACCCAACAGTCACTCAAGCCCTTAGCTTTGTTTTGGTCTCATGCACCTTTTTGGTCCTCAGTTTGCTTAAAAAGAAGATAAGTCTGGCTTTGATTCAAACCCATGCAGCAAGAGCCGAGGAAACAAGAAAATACATCATATGCCACATTACAAAGTGGCTTCTACTGTACCTGCGGCATTGAAAAGGCCTTGTTCCATTCAGAGGGGAGATCAGTGTGAAGGTGGACAAGCACAGTTTAATGAAGTCATACTGTTTAGATGATGGTGGCAGTTGATTGGTTGATTTGTTTGTCCTCACAGATTAAACTGAGGCTGTTCATCAACGTCATAAACCAGCACGGCTCTCCATCGGTGCACATATGTGCCTCTTTAGCTTGGCTTTGTGCCCACTTTGCTGACAGTGTGTGGAGGCGCAGCTGTGTGCAGCTCGTGTGACGTCACCGAGCACTTAGTGGAGAAGCTGCATTTGCCGTCACACGTTTACACGTCTTTAGGTTATTCCCATGAGATAAAGATGCGCAGCAGCCCATAGCTTCTGTTTTCCAGGGCTGGGTCTGCAGACAGTTTGAAACAGGCTCATCTTATACAACTATACCACATAGTGGTCCTAATGTGCATTGCAGGTCACCATAGTGGTGCTTAAGATTTACACGTTGAAAGAACCCAATATGTGTTTGTTTCATAATATTTGTGTTTTTCTAGGTTATGCAAAATTCATAGTGTTTTTTTTTTTGTTGTTGTTGTTGTTTTGTTTTTTTGAAATGCTGACCTTTGCAATGTCTTTTATCTGTTAACAGTTTGCAGATACTTCCATCCACGTTGTCATACAAGCAGACATTAGGTGGGGCTAAAGTATAAAGCTCAAATGCAGGCAGAGGCGCCAGATGAGTCCAAAATATTACAGACGCTCAGCAACTTTCCGTATCTTTTTTGTTTTTCGTGTACTTCCTGACTTGTAATGAATGTTTTTAATGACCTCCCATTTTAAATGGAGATTTCAGTATCTTTAGGTAAACTAGCAGAAGACAGAAAAGGAGAAGAAAATAAGAAAACAAAAAACTAAACATCTTGAATTGTTTTTATTTGACTGCTTTGGTGAACAGGCTTAAACTTATTACAGTTTTAGGTTGAACAATTGAAGAAATGCCACAGCTGAACTATGAATAAGAAGTTTCAGACTGAAGGAAAAGGGAAAGTGTGATTGCGTCTGTGTGTAAGCACGTTTAGTCCGGCAAAGAGGCAGACCAGACATCTGGCTGTTCAGCCTTGTCGGCCACTCTGCTGTGCAGAGGGATTGACGGGCCTGCACGTCAGCACGAATATTTCTCATCTGTGATTAATTCTGACTTTGTTTGGTTTCTGACGAGGGCTGCAGGCAGCCAGTTACAGCTCAGTAAGTTATTTATACCTTCTTAGGTAGTATTTGAGTCGATAAAAAGTTTTCTTGGGGGATTAGTTTGGCTTTTTTTTTTTATTTCACACACACACACATACACACACACACACACACACACACACACACACACACACAAACACACACACACACACACACACACACACACACACAC
>JBAMYA010044209.1:0-12655 GCA_037176975.1 Arrhamphus sclerolepis
CTCCACACAGAAAGGCCCTTTTGCCAACCCCACCCAGGGTATGGGTGCTGATGATGTAGAGACACACACACACACACCCCCAGCGTCCCCTTGTGGAAGTTGAACCCAGGACCTTCTAGCTGTGAGGCGATCGCGCTACCTGCTGTGCCACTGTGCCCCCTGTCCAGGAATTTTTTTTAAAGGATTCTTTATCATTGTGAGATAGGGCTGTTTTCAGGATATGTGTATATATCTCCACAATAAATACTCTGAATGCTTGGCAAAAAAAATACTGGACATGGTCATGAGAGCATCAATAATGTGTAAGTCTGATCCAGATCCTGGAATATTCTGGATACTAAGATCCGGAACATGAAAAAAGTCGGGGGTTATCTTTTTCAACACTGTATCTTGTTTGTTCCCTCACAAACATGCAACTAACACCAAATTGGAGCTGACAGTCTGCTGAAGAAGAAGTATGTTAACAGATTTGATGTATCTATAATAGTTATGGAGCTAGAAGCAGAAGAAAACCACCATTACAGAAATGATTGTCTTATTCAACTAATGACATCAATGCAATTCCGATTGCTAAGTGTATGTTTACATGGTCAAGGAATCCAATATAATAAAACAAATGTAGGAATAATACTTTTGGGTGTAAATCACAATATGTGGGGAAGTGTGCTGCTTGGTGGAGGTCTGCGCTCTCTGAGTGTTTTTCTAGTTTTGTTTTTTTCATCGGTTAAGAGGGTTAAAAAGTGTGGAGTTGATTATGTGTTGGGAATTTACATTTGGAAACTGTTTCTGTGAAGCTACAAAAAGTGGGGTTGGTGATCAAATGGTAAAAAAAGATTGTTCTCAACATCAAGCCAAGTGAAGAAGACACTTCAGGAGGTTGACATTGTCATTCTGAAAAATCTACCAGAAACAGAAGCTGTTCATAAACTCCATGATCCAGGTCCAAGTTGACATCAGCACTGGCGACAACTGGTGGAGGCAGTGTGATGACACATTTATTGATAGTGTAACAGAGGACAGAAGATGGAGGGAATGAATTCTGTACTTTCTAGGGACAAACTGTTCAAATTCAGCCAACATTTATCCAAACGTGTTGCAAACTTACACAAGATTTTTGCTGAACTTAAGTGTAATATTTTACTACAAATCAATCACTCAAGCAGCAATTCACTTGTTGGAACAAGCAACTGTGAACGAAAGACTGATACAGCATCACAGTGTGTACAGAGGCCATGTCATGGAGGATAATCACTCAACTGATTAATTTAATAGAAAAACAATCATATACTTGCCATAAAACCATTGTGATTTAACATTTCAACCCTCTGGTCATAAGAAACATTAAATAAATTAAAAAATGTTGTAGTCAACAGCAAGCAGAGGACAAAATATGTTATCACTCATTTCTGAGGAAAACATGAGGGAACTATGAAAAAGAGAAACACTACACCACTGGTAGTTTGTTGCACAAACCTCTGGCTTTTATAACAGCTTGAATTCTCTGAGGCAAAGAATTAACTATGGATGGACAATATTCTTCATCAGGCAGACTCCAACTTCCTGTTATTACAGTAGAAAGATCAGCTTTGCAGATTGGAGCCTTGTCATGGACAATTTTCTTGAATTTCCACCAGAGATTTTTAATTGGATTGAGGTCCAAACTATTTTGAGGCAATGTCTGACATTCAAGAAGAAATCTTTTCATGGCTTTTGCATATGGAAAGATGCATTATCCTGAAAAATGCCATTAGAAATATCACCAAACATCCTTTCAACTAGTAGAATAAGTTTTCAAAACTTCAGTGTGAACTTGTGCATTTATTTTAGATGTCGAAGAACTGCCATCTCCCCTGGTACCATTACAATGTACCTGACATGCAACAACCGTATCAGTTAATTTTCTTCAGGCAGTCATTGTCACACATTTCACTGGAACATTGGCAAACAAAAGTTGGAGCATCATCTCCTTGCACATTGCAGATTTGTGATTTGTCACTGAATATCACTTTCATCCAGTCATCCACAGTAAATGCCTACTTTTCTTTAGCCAACTGTAAGCTGTTTTTCTGTTAGGGTGTTAATGATGGTTGTAGTTTGTCTTTTCTGTATATACCCCATTTCTTTTAAGTGACTTCTTAGAGTTCAGTCACAGACATTAACTCCAGTTTCTATCCATTAGTTCCTCATTTGTTTTGTGGGACATTTTCTGTATTCAAGCCACATTATGTTTTCTGTCTTGACGCTTTGATGTCTTCTTTAGTCTGTAAGTACATCTTCCTTTAACAAATTTCCATTGTGTTTTTTTTCTCCCTAGTCCATATTTTAGACACAGTTGACTGGGAACAACGAACATCTTTTGAAACATTGTGTGATCTTTTATAATCCTCTTCTTCCTTTCAACTGTTCTCTCTAACGTTGGAGCCGTGATTCATGTAAGTCAGCCTGGTGTAACAGCTCACCAAAGTGTCTGAGCACTTTTTTAAAACTGCAGACAGAATATTCAATCTGATGAAGGTGTCTCGTTTAGAACTTCAAATTAATATTTACCTCACTATTCAAAAATGACATATGTTTCTCCTCTGCTTGATGTAAAAAACAAAAAAAACAAAAAAAAATAACCAACATTTAGGACAACGATTTTCTTTTTTTTAATGTTTCTTTTTCCACAAATATTAAAAAATTGAACAAACATCGTCTAAAAAGCGGTGATTCTATCATTTTTCCAGGGGTTGAAGGTATGCAGAGGCAGAAGAGAGCCATGTCATTATGTCATTAAGTCTTTTTGTCTTTTTCATTGTTGTCTGGAGCTCTGTTGAGCTCTGAATGGACCACAATGAATGAATGACACACATCAAAGTGTCCCATTTTCTCTTAAAACTATAACAACGCCAATTCCAACAATGTTTCTCAATATACAATTGCAAGGAATTTTTTTCTCTGGGCCCGAGCTCATCTGAGATGGTGGAAAAGTGTGCTGTGGTCCTAACGAGTCCACATTTCAAATTGTTTTTGGAAATCATGGACGTCATGTCCTCCAGGCCAAAGAAGAAGAGGACTATCTGGATTGTTATCAGTGTAAAGTTCAAAAGCCAGCATCTGTGATGGTATGGAGGTATGTTAGTGTTCATGGCATGGCTAATTTACACATTTGTGAAGGCGCCATTAATGCTGAATGGTACATACAGGTTTTGGAGCAACATCTGCTGCCATCCAAGCAACGTCTTTATCAGGGATGTCCCTGCTTACTTCATCAAGACAATGCCAAGAAACATTCTGCACGTGTTACGACAGCGTGGCTTCGCAGTAAAAGCGGTTACTAGAAGTGGTCTACCTGCAGTCCAGACCTGTCGCCCATTAAAAATGTGTTGCGCATTATGAAGCGCAAAACACGACAACAGAGGCCCCAGACTGTTGAGCAACTGAAGTTGTACATCAAGCAAGAATGGGAAAGAATTCCACCTACAAAGCTTCAACAATTAGTCTCCTCAGTTCCCAAACGCTTATTGAGTGTTGTTAAAAGGAAAGGTGATGAAACCCAGTGGTAAACATGCCCCTGTGACAGCTTTTATGGAAAATGTTGCTGGCATCAAATTCAAAATGAATAAAACAAACAAATAAAAAACAATTAAGATTTATTCACAAGCACTGACTGGGGGTTTGAAAACATTAAAAATTGTTTTTTCATTCCTGCTCCCAATTCACTTGTATGTTGAAACTGTTCCCTTTTGATTCAAGAAGACTAGAGGCTGTATGGAGCTAAAATAATGACAGCTTATTTTGGTACTGAAATCAAATTTGGCATTGAAAAATAAATAAAAGAAATAAACATTGAAACACTTGCAGTGAAAAACATTTTCTGATGGTGGAAAAAAAAGGAAACTGAAACATATAAACACTGAAGTGAAAATATTCACTTTTTTTTTCAGTGACTGACCCTTTCTTTTAGTTGTAAGTTGTTGGTTTTTTTTCCAATGGCAGAGATTTGAGATTCTGAACCTGTGAGGACAGCTGCATGATTACGGTTCACCAGAGCTCCTCCTCCTCTCTGTGGTGAGCAGCAGCAGCTGAGGGCAGTTTATTTTGCAAACATTGCCAGTAAATGTGTGATTCTGTAACAGACTGGACCATCATCTGGATGAAGTTCATCACTGGTTATCTGTCGTCAAGGAGGCTGCATGCATGAAAAGGTTCACTGTCTCTGGAAGAATGCTAAATGAGCTCCATCAGCCAAACTCCCTGATGACAGATAGTCAGTTGTTAACTTCATCCAGATGATGGTCCCGTCAGGAACAACACCCCGATGTTGCCGCGTTGTCACGTTCACATGTTGAAGGAGATCACTGCGTCCTGGTCCAGAGCAGTGTTTACAAAAAAAACTGTGGAAATCTGCATGAAACTATTTTTCATGCATCGATCTAACCACAATCCTCTCTGGCTCTGCCTGTCTCATGTAACAGGACGTGAAAAGCAGTGATCTCTCCTTCAAGAGGTGAATGTAACAGCACAAGATTGTGATCTTCTGTAGCTGCTCACCACAGACACGGTGGAGGAGCTCCGGTGAACCAGAATCATTCAGCTGCCCTCGCAGGTTCTGGGGGGCTGTTTAAAACTGACATACCAATATCTCAGCAGCTACTGGACAGATTCCTCACATTTCACTGTTCCTATGATGATGATGATGTGTAAACAGATAAATGATATACACAGTGACATGCAAAAGCCCTAAGCAACCCTGTCTTTCTATTTTATAAAAGTTTATATCAACCTCCATGTTTATCTCTTTATTAATAGAAACAAAAAAAATACAATGATAACATTGGCAGTTATAAACTTTTTTTTTTTTTTACTAATAAATCAGCATGACCCATTAAAAATTCAGGATCTCTTTCACAAGTGATGACGGTTTTCCAGCTTTTCCAGCTGTTAAAGATGATCAGCATTTCAACCCATTATGAAGGTCACAGAAATAGGAATATACATTTGTACATTCTTCCTCCTGCAAATAATCAAAAACATTTCAGACTCACAGAGGTCATGACAGGAGAGTACAGGGCATCCGTTTCAGCTTCCACCTCAGTCAATGCAGAGGGTGGCAGGATTACACCAACTTTCCCAAGGACTGATCTAGAGGTTAAATAGAGGTCACATGCAACTTAAGAAACTTGGAAAGATCCTTTTTTTTTCTCCTTTGTTTATAATTAATTTGACAAGCCTAAATATGGCTCTTTGAAAAACTGAGATAACTTCAGCATTTAATTTATGGAGTTTAAAAAACAAATACATGAGATGTAGTGTAATCTAAGTTACTTCATAATGCAGCTCAACTTGCCTTGTGGCTATTTTGTAAGGGTGGGTGGGTTTGTGAGTGAAAATACCTTAGTGAGTAGCTGTTGATGTGGAGAGGACAAATAGTATATGGTACTCTCAGGTTGTGACAGAAGAGCACGAAAGGGATGAGAGCAACGTCCATGACGCTCTGACGCATGTACACATAAACCAGCAGAGAGCCCTGAATGAAATGACAGAAGCAGCTTCAGCTAAACTAAATACCACACGTTGTCATTGATTATGGCAAACAAAGACGGGCTGTGCGGCCGTGACTGGGTGCTCATATTTAAATAGTATTGTGATCAATGGATGGTGTCACCTCAATGGGAGGTCAGAAAACCCCTAAAACATCTACAACCATAATGTTCAAGCATTTTTTAAGTTAAAAAAAAACAACAAAAAGAAAACAAACAAAAAACAAAACAAAAGTGAAGCAGAGACTATGTACATATGTGGAAACCCTGTTTAAATTGCTGTATGTACTGTGAAAAGTGTCAGCACAGTGAGCGGTTTTTATTTTAAGATGAACAGCAACTCTATAATTTGCTCTTTTCTCTTTTATCTTCTGAGTTTTATTTTTTCTTCATTAAAGACATGAAAGGGAAAATCGCTCTTGCAAACTCAATTACACACTGAGCTTTTACACATGTAATGACACCACTGCAGTACAAAGGGTTAAAGTGCTGCAATAATAAATATTAAAGTCTTTAAAGTACTTCAATAGTAGGTATTGCTTATTTCTTCAACCCCATTACAACAATTTATTTATGAATGTTTTGAACAATAAAGATCATCTTTTTTTTAAATTGTGAGAGAAACTGTAATTATGTCCTTACAATAAGCTGACAATAAAAAGAATAAGCCTGTGTAAATCCTTTTTATTAGTTTGGCTTTTGCTTTTTAAGCTTTGTATTTCAGTGAGATTAATGTAAAAGAAAGATCCCCCCCCCCAAAAAAAAAAAAAAAACTCAGTCACATTCTGAGATTTTGCAACAGCAGCTCAACTTCTTTTCTTTTATCAAGTCAACCATGTAATTAGACTTGTGCAGTGTTCAGGAAGAAATGCAAATAATTAAGTATAAAGACACAAGAGAAACTTAAAGTTTCTGATGTTTATATCAGTACTGAAATGCTCATGTATTTAATCTTTATCTTGCTTTGTGGAAGACGAGTGCAAACAAGGCTGGAACTGCATACCGTCTCATTAGCCGGCTGAGCAGGGCTTAATTTCACATCCTGAAAACTGATGGGTGTGGAGCCAGAACTTTGCAGTATTAAAGCGTAAATACAAAGTAAACTTTATGTTTTGTAGGATGAACTGACTGACCTTGTTTGAAGACAAAACAAATGACCTGTAAAAATCACAATATCTCATCTTGAAATGTCTGCATGTACATTGATTCATACCTCTTGTGAGGCTCTGTGTAAAGCTGACAAGTGGTTGAGATTAACTTGAATATTGCCAAACACAGAAGCGAACATCTTCAGCATCGCCCAGCCCATGAATCTAGTCAGGAGAAAATATGTAGGGGCATTAAACAACAAACAAACAAACAAAACAAAAAACAAGGAGACAAACATTAATGACTGAGGAGATGGAAGTTAAGGAGAGTCTGCAATGAAACTAAGAAACAGCTGCCAATAATGAGAGAAAGGCAAAATGTAATTTTAATAAATAAGCATGAAGATCAAACTCAATGTCAAATCATGTAAATGAGATTAATGGAAGTGAGACATAAGAGGGAAAAAATAGGGATGAGTGATGGCATATGAAAGAGGCAGACTGGAAAGCAGTAAAGAAGAAGTGGTGTGAGGCTGACAGCTGCAGATAGTAACAAAGGCTGCAGCTGTAAATGTAAGAGAAAGGAAAAAAGAAATATGAAAAAGATTTTGAAAAAAAGAGATTCTTTGGACAACAAGAAAGCTAAAAGATTTTCCAAAAAAAAAAAAAAAAAGGCAAGACGTTTCAACTCAATTTCATCAGACATTGACAGAATTTCTAACACCGTTGTGGCTGTAGGAACAGGATCTTAAGACTTGACAGATTCATATCCCCAGATTTCACTTTAAAATACAGCTTTTCATCTGAGGTGACTGAAGTGGTTGCATGTCCTCCGCTGCTCGTGGACAATTTTATGCCATACCTCCTGTCAGTCATCTTGACGAGTACGCTGAAAGCCTGATAGATAGTCATGCATCTGTAAACAGTCACATTTGAAGCATAACAATCTCACCAACATCATGCATGTGCAGTGGTGCACAAGGTAAATCTGCATTTGCCTTTTTGAGGCAGCATAACGTGTGAAAACAACACCTTGTGTTGCTTTTCTTCCTTGGCTGCCCCTCTCTGCTTCTTCATAGAGTAACCAAAAGGGAAGAAAAAATGTACGCGTCGACATTTCCAAATCTAAATATTCAGGTTCTACAGACAAAGTCATGCTACTGTTAGAACACATGAGCAAGTCTTAGCAAGACAGCAAACGTTCTCGGCGTAATTAAATGGTATTTGAAAACACCTGAAGCAAAATGCTAAATTAAAAAAATCTGTGTAGATTAAATTAAGAACATTTCAGTTAGTTTAGTTCAATGTAATCACTCAGACTGCTCCTCTGTTGTTTGTGCTTAGATGCTGATAAGATTAGATTCATTTAGCAAATATCGCGCACCATTTTGCCTCTTAAGCAAGAAATTCTGTGGTCCAGCTTTGAAGCAATTTTGCTCCGTCCTCGATGTCACCTCAAGTCCGACAGGCAGCTGGAGTTGCGAGTTAACCCAAAGGTTTCGGGATTATGTGACAGTTTGCTTGTATACTCATGTAAAGACTCGGCGCGTATCACTTCTGGGACACTTCTATACCGCTAATGATGCTTCTGGTGCAACTACTCTTGTTGACTTGAATGGTTGCGGTTGGCATTCACTGGGACTTGAACTTTACACCAACTGCTATGATCACCCCAGCATCTGACCTCTTCTGCAACAACTACAGCCGCAAGTTGCTCAAAAAAAATGCAGAAGGCACCCATGCATCAGCAAATCTCTGCACAAAATGTCTTTATAATAGGCTTAAAATGTTATGAATTTGTTCGGCACCATTTTCACAAGCAGATCCTGAGCACTTGTAATTGCTTCAGGTGTAAGAATAGTTGTAAATTTAGAGGTATACAAAGGTGCCCTTGATCATTATAAGCAAAGACATGTCTGCCAGTTGCCCGTTAATGTGTTTTGAAATGTCTTCGGATGGCAACTGAGATCAATAGCAAAGAGCAAGAAGTTACATAAGGTTGTTATAAGTTATGTAAGATCCTATTAATAAATGCCACACAAACAGCATTAGTTAACAGGATTAAGTTATTGTTTTATGTATTTGGGCTTTAATAATGGTAATTCGAAAATGAAAATATCACGGGCCTTGCCAAAAGAACAGTAAATATTAATAGTAATAATAGTAATAAATGCAGTTGCAGAAACTTCAAACACAGAGCAAAAGATGTATTTCAAACAAAATATAAAAAAAACAAAAACTTGTATTTGCATTTTCAGGAAGATTGTGGAATCTGAAAATTAAAACAATTTTAAGCTCAGTCACAGATTCTGTTTATCCTATTAATTTAGGCATATTTCCATGGAAGGTTACACTGTACAGCTCAGAATTATTATTATTTTTTCTCATAAAAAAATGAGCATTTTTGAACCTTTATACCTCACACACTAATAAATCCAAACCTTAAGAGGCCGGAGGATATGTAGGTGTTAATAAGGGGGAGGAAGGGTGAGAGACGACTGCGCTGCCCCTGGCTGTCTTCCCCCTCAGGTACTTTAAGGTCTGCTGTGAGCGCCTCCTTCACCCTGAAACATAGTCACAGGACAGCTTGGCTGATATGGCACAAAGACTCATTTGTGCTGCACTTACACAAACATCCGCCTTCCAGTAAGACAACAACAACAGCCTCCCTAAGTGAAACTGTTGCATAAAGCTTAAACTCAATTAGACAGGAGGAGGGAAAACAACAGCTACAAACTGGGGAACTGGTGACAAGGATAGGATAAGTGTGAACAATGTTATCCCACTTCTCTTCCTTCACTGCACTAACCCATGATAGGCTCCATTTTCTGCAACTTTGTTTGTGCGTCTTATCTCCTCCAGTCCTCCTCCATCCCAGAGCTCTATCAGGTCTTTCATTTGCTGTATCTCTTCCCATCGTTTATTTATCTTCGTCGTCATCCCCCCCTCCCCGATCAGTTACCTTGTGCTCTGACAGATCCTTTCTAGCCTGTCACCAACAGGACTCCCATAAGCCTTGCATCCAAACACAAACAGGACACAGCACACCCTCCGTACCAGCCAGCCTCTGTATCTGCAATAAACAGAAACATGCAACATTCAGAGTAATGTGCAGACAAAGTCGTTTATTATGTATTATCCAGAATGCGGTGGATATCAACCCTACCTGGTTTGCGTCTCGTTGACACTCAGCAGGTTGTGGAAGCCAAGCGTGGAGTTTTGTTCAAGCGTCTTTCGCTAAGGAATCAAAAAGAAAAAAAAAAAGAAAAGAAAAGAAAAAAGAAATTAAGTGGATGTCAGGCTCACGTTATGCTATGCAACAGCTGAATTGTAATACACACGGGGGAAGAAAGTTAATTAAGAACAACATCTTCCTCGATTTGAAAATAAGTACTTTGAAAAGAGACTACACATGTAATGCAGGGCATTGTGACAAAACATTTAAATACCAAGACAAGAAAAGAAAAAGCAGCAGACCAGATCAAAGCATACTTGTTTATTAATGGTATATGATTTTTATGTTAGTCAAAGTGACATCTCTTCATTGATGCATAAAAATGATCAAACATGCCTGTTTGTTTTTTAATTTTCCCACACAACTTTTTCTCATCATTATCAATTCATTCGATCTCTCCAGTACACATCTTTTATGCATTTATAGAATATTGTGTCATAAAATAGAGTGTAATAAAGTGTCAAACTCAAATTCTCTATGTGCTATATGCTCTATATTTTTACTATTACTATTTTTAGTAGTATGTGGTTATTTTATTATTTGCGTCATCATAAAATTTTCCACAGAAATCAGAAGTGGTTATTAAAAGATAAGGAGCAACATTTGTCACAGTCTGAGTTTTGCTCGGTTGGTCCTGTCTTCCTATCTCTCTGTCCTTTTGGGTTATCACTAACTTTACTTGCTGTTTTACTTTGAAGGTCTGTCTTTCTCTTGTGTTCTGTTTGATGTCCCTGGTCTCGTCTGCCCTGACTTGTTTCACCTGTGTCTCGTCAGCTCCATATGGTCTTGTCTTTCCTTGTGTGCTTGGTGGTCCGTCCTGTTCAGTCGTCGTGTTGCTGTCCTGTGTTTCTCACCCCCTGCCTGTTTCTGCATATGTGTCCTCGCCACACCTTATTACACGACATATTTACTTTCAGCTGAATGACCTTGAGTCTCTCCGTTTGGTCCAAATTTTGTGTCCCCTGAACGAATTCTTCCGCATTCATAATACACTGAAGCCCTTTAATTAATGTGCTTGTGTTTTGTTAATTCATGCATACTTTGAGCTGCAGCATGCTGACCTCTCTGGATCAAGTTTAACAGCTGCAGACAAAATATGTCTTTATATGCAAATCAAAGCTACAGGATACCATTAGGAATATAAACATCAAACGGAGCATCTTTATTGGAGAGAAGACTGCAGCACGTAACTCTAACCCTCATTTTAGCTTCATCACTATGGTTTCCCTGCATTTCCTCCCGTTTCTTTTTGAGACTTTTTTCAGGATCTAAGTGATTGAGTTATTGTTCGCATCACTCTATAATTACACCACCAACCGCTACACAGCAGTGTTCTTTCTGCAGCGCTGTAGCTCACAGCGCAGTGTTTCCTTTTTTTTTTTCTACTTCCTGTATGTGGCTTGGACATTGTAACAGAAAAAATAAAGTATATTTAACATGAGTTGGAACAGATAAATGCTGAGCACCAGCGTTTTTACAAACACTGCAGCGAACTATCATTCTCCCCGACTTGAAAAAGACAAAGACAAATAAATCTATTACATTTCTTGCAGTTCGCATGGACGTGGTGTGCAGTTACATTAAGAGAGAGGTACATGTCAGGGTACACTGCAGACTGTGCCGTAGGGTTCACACAAACGGTGCAGCTATGGCATCGTATTGACACAGAAGTATATATTTGCCTTAAGCTGGACACTTACCAGACTATCTGGCGTGCACTGGTGACAGCACTGGGCCAACACTGGTCTCAACTTGCCCAGACAGGAAGGAACCATCTTAACCTTTTTCTTAATCTTGAATTCCCATGACATCTGAAATATACAGAAACAATTACGCCACACACACGGGTCAAAAACACACCCAGCTTTTGAAATTATACCCAGTGCCAGTTCACAGATAAAAAAAAAAAAGTACTGCAATAAGATCTACCAGGTCTTAATGTAATTTTTGTTGAAGCTATTTTATGGATATTGATGTAACTGTGTGGTCAATTTGGAGGCTGCAGTTTGAGGTGCTGTTAAACTCTATTACATTATACTGGCCACATTATTGTTCTTTTTGTATGGCGAAGATGTGAGCAGGATGACATCAATAAAATAAGACAAGCTGCAAGCATAAAACACTTATTCTTCGCTCGTGGTTTCATTTTGAGTTTATAAAGATTTCTCAGTTGCCTCTTATGATATTATTATTATTATTATTGTTATATTTGAATCAATGTCAACTTGCAATAACAGGCAGTGCTGTAAATATCAACATGGATCTGATATGAGAACAAGTATCATTCACTTAGTATATGTCGAACAGGTCATGCACCCAAAAGACCAGAAAGTGTCCTGTTTGCTTATTAACAAGATTTCAAGTCCTTTATAGCCTCTTGACTGCTTCTAAGTTGCATAACTATCATTATTATTAAATATGCTACGAAACACCAACCAACAGAGAAGAAATCCAGAGAAAATACTCCTGAACAGATAGTTAGGACTGCATTATCAATAGTTAAAATGACCAGACAAGCTCAGAGTAAAAGTATGAAGAAAGGACAGAGGAGAAACAGTGAATAATTTGAGTGTGTAGGAAAAGTTTGGTATTCGTGAGGTATTTAGTAAGCCTCTGAAAATTCTGTTCATTTTTTAATGGACCAGCATGACTCACTGATGCATCACATTGTGTTATTTGGTAAACATCAAACAGAATTACGCACATGGGGCCAAGCATGTTCTTCAGAGATTGTGAATGAACAAAGGGTTTGAGATTAGTGTAAGAGGGAAAGGACAGCGGGAGAAAGACATGCAAGCAGAGTTCTTACA
>JBAMYA010044210.1:0-12655 GCA_037176975.1 Arrhamphus sclerolepis
TCCCAGCCTGGTGCAGGTCTACAATTTTGTTTCTGGTGTCCTTTGACAGATCTTTGGTCTTGGCCATAGTGGAGTTTAGAGTGTGACTGTTCAAGGTGGTGGACACGTGTCTTTTCTACTGATAACCAGTTCAAACAGGGGCCATTAATACAGGTAACAAGTGAAGGACAGAGGAGCCTCTTACGGAAGAAGTTACAGGTCTGTAAGAGCCAGAAATCTAGCTGGTTTGTAGGTGACCAAATACTTATTTCCCACTGTAATTTGCAAATAAATTCTTTAAAAATCGGCCAGTGTGATTTTCTGGATTTTATTTTCTCATTTTGTCTCTCATAGTTGAAGTGCACCTATGGTGAAAATTACAGGCCTCTATCATCTTTTTAAGAGGGAGAACTTGCACAATTGATGGTTGACTAAATACTTTTTCTCCCCACTGTACATATATATTTATATATATGTATACATATTTATATATACATATGTGTGTGTATATAATAAAAAGGTAGAGAGGGAGACATGACTTAAATTTAGATTTCAGACAAATATCTCTAGAAGAGTCATTTTCTGATTTTTCTGAGGGAGTGGAACCAAGTTTCTTTAAGCAAGTCAGAGCAATCAAGAAAAACTGTATTAAATGACATGATGTCCAGGGAAAACATAACATTTCTTACTGTTGATTTACTAATGTCCTTATGCTTGGCTAAACAGAAAACATTTTGATTACAAGAAATAGATGCACTAATACCAAACAGCAAATCTCACATCTCTGACCTGAACTGTGGTCATGAGGTTCTGTGTGTTCAGGTTGTGTGGGAAGGAGGAATATGTCACTGTAAACGTTTATTTAGGGTCTTTCAGTTGAATTGTCGGCTTCACAGCGGGGTTGACAAGCAAAACTGGTAAACATGCTTCTTCCACTCAAACTCAAGTATCTCTACTTACAGCTGCAATAATTTGGAAAGTAGTTAATTTATTGGTTGATCCAAAAAATCTGCCAACTGAATCAAGCATCTTAGATGGAAAAATTTTCAGAATGTTTACTTCTGCTACATCAGAAAATGTAAAATTCTCACAAGTGTGATTAAGGTGCAACCACAGGCGGTACCACACGAACACAGTCCTCTACCATCTCGAACAGAAAGTAATGTGGGCCACTACGTCGAGCAATGTCGCTCGCTGTTTCACCGCTGGTGCTGCGGAGCTCAGGTTTCAGCTGACGCTTTGAGAGGAGCAGCTCTAATGTGTGTGCAGAGTCTCTTTTTGATGAGCTTGTGTAGGAAGCCGCTAGGTGCAGCGGTGTGAGTCCTCCATTGGTCTGGGCATTAAGATCGGCACCATTCTGCAGGAGGCAACTCGCCACGGCGACGTGGCTCCAGCGGCAGGCGCTGTGCAGGGGTGTCCAGCCGTCGATGGTGCGAGGGTTGACCTTGGAGCCACTGGCGAGTAACGCAGACGCAACTTCCACATGACCGCTGTAGGCTGCACGGTGCAGTGGAGTGTATCCATCCTCATCGCAGCAGTCCACCAGCAGAGGATCAGAAGTTAACAAATGGAGAACTGTTGAAAGCTGAAGGAAAACCAGAGATTCTGAGGGTCAGATAACTAAAAACCAACAGTATGACATATTTTACTGTGGCTTCTGTAGTTTTTGATGGTTTTAATGGCAAGGTCAAAAGGCGCACCAAATGGAGGAATTTCTATTTCAGCTGATGAAAGGACACAAATTCACAAAAGGGAACAACGCTCTAATGAAAAGTTTTACAAGTCCTTGCAAACATTTTTGCAGAGGCAGTAAAATGTGTTTATGCATCTAGCCCTTAAGAGTATATCCTTCTTTGGTTTTCTACAACTTGATGTATGCTAAATTAAATATATGTCATGCTTCGTTCAAAATATCAATGAGATATGGTACAACAGCTCTTATGTCAACCATGCCTCTATGGCCACGTTCAAAGCTGCTGCTTTTAGAAATCAAAAACTCCACTTCAACTACTGTCTTTCAGAGGGTGGACCTCTGAAATTGGTGTTATTTTGGAGGGACAGAAAATGCAGCGTGATGTGAAGATGTTTTTGCTCTTTACAGTTCTACTTAGCAATTACCAGCATAGCCTACATATGGGGCCATCATCATTGTTGGCATTTATACTTTCCATTATCGCTGGTATCACTCTGTAATTAAACCATAGGCTGAGTGGCGCTAGTTTCACTTGAGTGTCTATTAGCATCCTTGACCTCTTTTTTTTTTGTCTCTTTATATGTAGTGCTGACATAGCAACAGCTCAAATAAAGCACAGCTTATGCAAAGTTAAGCTGATGACGATGATGATGATGATAAACTTTATTGTCAGTCAAAGGACTGAAACTCTCTGCATCCCTGGATGGCTCATTTAAAACAATAGTATTTACAGAACATCATAATAACCTCGGTAGGTGTGACTGCCTAAATTAAAACGGAACTAGTAAACGTCTAAATGCTATTATGGAGAGCGGAAATGCAAAAAATAATTATACGTGAAATGATGATGATAATACCACTGAGAAAATTGCTGCACATTTCTTCCTGTGAAGAAGTTGAGCCTTGAAGACGCAGTTTGAATATAGGTGGTTTATTTTTTTTCAGTACTTTTGAAAACAAAATAAGGATAATACTGAAAATGGTCACAGATCACCCATTTTATCATTTTAATCCTTTCATGTGTTGGGACACAGACATGTGCAACACCAACAGGGGGCGTCGTATAGGGGGGAAGTTAGGACGATAAAATAGGTAAAAATTTATTTAAAAAATATTAATAAAATAAACCATGATCATTAAGATTTTTTTTTCTTTAAACACAGTAATTAAATGAATGATCTCTTTGGTTTTACTTGTTTTTTTGGCAGAAAAAGTTAAATATCCCCATTGACCAAAAAGCAACTGATGACCCCCCTGTATCTACATGAAATGGTTTGGTCCGGATGGTGACGATGCCCAGTAGCTAGCAGTTGCTAGAGTGAATTAAGAGGAAAGAAGTTGTACTAGAGCGCTACTACGATCACTACTCCTACCTAGAAAATCTAGGTTTTCAAAAAGGAAGGCGAGAGGCGAGGAAAAAAGGGCGCCACTATGTGACCCAGCTTTTCTCCAAGAAAGGTGGGTAGCCTAAAGTGTGTGAGTGGTAGAGATGAACCCTTTTTAACCTACATTTAATCAGTGCAGGTAAATGCTTTTAGATATAAAAGAAAGCAAAATATTTTTAATGACAGATTTAAACAAATTATTTTTCCACATAATGATTATTATGAAACAAAAAAAACAGCCTTCACATATAATATTAAAATAATCCATTTAGATACTTTCATTCAGACTGTTAAATGACATCTATACAGACTTTATTATTCCCATCAGCAGCAGGAACAGTGTTAAGGATGAAGAAAATGAGAGGTGAATGGATCTTTCTTGTTGGCAAGTATGTGCTGCGAAATAAAAAAAAAAAAAATCTGTTTTCATTCGGTTGAGCTGATGATCTTAATTCATTTTGATTGAAAACTTTATTTTAAACGTTATTTTTTAAAGTCTCTCATTAAAGTGACATTTCCATTTTGCTATTTTACAGTAAAAATTACATTTACCATAGATTGTAAAAGATGACCTTTAGCACATTTTTAATGGTACTTTTTAATCTTATATCAAATAGTGAATTGTATACTGTATGTATGTAACTCACTAGTAGTAAATATTGTACTGGTAGTATTGAACAACAAGAAGCAAGACAGTTGAAAGCCTTCAATGTTTGAGTTATGTAAAGCTTTTAATAGGTCAGTTAGGTCTGACAGATGTGGTGACAGCAGCTGTGCAGGGCGGGGCCAATGGGATTTTGTTTTCTTTTTTTTCCCATGGGGCCCAAAATTCCTCATTGCACCCCTGAACATGAAGACAAGCCAGCAGTCAGGCTGAAAGCCCGACTACATGAATTTAAGACAAACAAACTAATCAAAATCCCACCAGCCTTTGCATTTCACACTAATGTGTAGAAACCAGATTCAGCTCCATTAGCCCTGAGCTCAGAAGAACAGGCAGGATCCCTGCTGATGCACCAGGTTAATGCACCAAGGGCAGGGGTGAGTGACAGGTACAGCTCTGACTCTGCATCGGTTGCAGAAGGTTCTGCTGGTGACTCCTTTCACCGACGCTTGCAGGCAAACACTTTCTCTGGACCAGAAGTGACAGCGTCTCCCTCCCGGACTCCCCCACTGTAAGACTGGTAGCCAGCAGTAAAGACGCCTTTCAACAACCACCATCACAAACTGTCATCTTACTGTTCTGTTTTCTTGATGCAGTGTCTTGATCCACTGGTGGTCAAATTTGAGTATTTACTGCACCCATGTCGATGGACTATGATGAGGTTGTTTCTTTTGACTATTTGGTATTAATTCCTGATATTAAGGTGTTTCCCCATTTTAGGAATAAATTCTTGTTCTTAACTGTGTTCATACATGAAGGAGGATGTTTTCCTGTTCAGAGCCGATTGCCAACTTTCACTAAAATGTAAAAACGTTTTTGTAGGAAAACGTATCCACGTCTCCACATGACCAATTGTAATCTTTGTTGTTGTGTTGTATGCAACCATTTAAACTTTAGAAAATTTACCATCTAGTTAGTTCATCACAATAGCATCACCAAAGATGTACTTGTGAACATGGCAAAAAAAAGGATGAGCATGAGGTGGGTTTCTATTAATGGGGGTTAAATCTAGGAGCCTGGAATTGTAAAAAGACTGACCTTGTCTTCAGTCTGTTTTGATTCCAACAGTTTTGTTGTGTTGATGGACCCGGTAGGATCCACTGGTTTAGTAAAATACAACTTCCATATAACTTGATAGAAGTAGTACATGACTTTTATTGTTAGCCCACCCATCACAAGATAAGGAAGAAGAGTAAGATGACAAAATAAAAATAGAATGGCAAGATCAACACTACAAGGCCCAGATAAGTTGTTGGGTATGCACAGCAATGGCGGTGATGAGAAGACTCAACCTTTAAGGCATCATTAAGACATGTGAACGTCATGTCACGTATACAGCACGCTCACTCAATCAGCATCAAAGCAACATCACAACCAACCCAGCAGTAGCAGCGAAAAAGAGCTAGTTTGAGAAAGTGGTTACATTGGTTATATTTCAGCTTTATACTTATCAGACTTAGAAGAGCTTAATTTTATTTCTTTTCTTGTGTGCCACAGTAGCTGGACTTGAAGGTACTGTAAAGTTTTAGATGTTGGGGGGAATCTCAAAAGATTTCTGTCAAAAAACCTCAATGCTAAAGATTATAATGACATATACCGTGTTTTAACATTTATTTCACAAAATGAAATAAATTAGTTCATGCTGCATGTTACTTCTTACTTTGTGTACCAACAGAAAGCCACAGTAAGAATCACAGCCAACACAGGAGAGATTATAACAATGTGGATAACAAGACTTGTAGATGAATCCTTTAAAAATAATGACATGTTGTGGTTGACCTTTTCGCAATTATTTTAAGCCCTTGCTCAAGTGAACTTACACGATTGTTTTCTGCTGCCCACAGAAGAAGCTCCTTCGGCTCATCTTTCAGTGCGTCCTCCTTTTCTAAATACCACTCCTCACTGTGCTCCCCCTCATCCACCTCCGTGTCCTCATCCTTGCTTGCAGTCCACAGACTGCTTCCTCCACGAGGGATCAGGTGTCCATGTGTGTCCAGAAGCTCGAGCTGGTTGAAATCTTCTGGAAACTCCATCCTTTTTTTCAAGCTCAAGCTCTGAGACGTTGAAAAGGAGAGTAACTACACAGATCACAGTGAGATGAAGAAAAAAAAGCCTGTGAAATTGCTGCACTAATTAATTGAAGCAGAACAAGAAGACAATATCCATATTCATTACTTATTTAAGATGCCCCAGGGCTGAATTTAATGCAACTCCCTATGATCAACTATGACTGCTAATATTCTCCATCTGGTGTCTGTGTTAAATCTGACATATTCAAATGGTATTTTGGATGTACACACTGTCCATGAAGCATGGATGTGTCTCAGGTTGTCTTTGAGCTGTCATTTCTAACCTGGATTCTGGGATCCTGGTGCTCATTTAAAATCTAGTTGTAAAACTCTATCCCCTCTGGTGTTATCGTTTAATGCAGAGTTTTATTAACAACTAATAAACTACAACTACCCCCCCCAATCATATTTTTATGATGATACTAGCTTTTAAGTTTCAGTAAATGTCTCAATTTAGACTCTTGGAATTGAAGGAAATCATATTTTTTGCCACATTACTAAGTCCACCATGATGACATTCCTGCACGCTGTTGAAGTTTTTCCACAGCCTGTAAGGCAGAAATAATTACTTGTGGAGTAACAACATCCAGAACACGAGACAACAAACTTAATCGATGTCTTAAAATAGAATAAAATTAAAATAGAAACCTTGCTGAGCATGCACAATGCTAGGAAACTAATGAATTAGGTTGATTAGGCTGTGTAACTGCACATCTCGTTGCACAGTGTGCATGGAACATACTTGGCCAATTTGCTCTTCTGTCTTCTTATTTGTTTAGTTCTTTTTCCTACAATTGAGCACCACTTCAATGTGGCTGGGGTCATTATAGCCAGGCAGGCTGAAACTGCGGTAATTTTGTACGTTTGTAACACTGTCACCGTTTCCTGGTTTTAAATATGTTTGAAGGAGTGGCTTTTAAGACTCATCAGTGGCGTCACTCTCTGACCAATCAGTGGTCTGCAGTCTGGTGAGGTTGCATTTTTGATTCGACTCAGCTCTGTTGGAACCCCAGCTGAATAGGTGCTAAAAGAAGTGGGTAAAAAACAGATACAGTTACCTAGTGGAAAACGCTTAAAACAGAGTAGTCAAGTTGAGCCAAGCTCAGTAGGTGCTAGTGGAAAAGACCATTAAATGTGGTTATTTAATGAATATTTCAAAGAAAACCATTTAAATTATTAATAAAGTTTTGAATAATTGCCCAGTCCTACGTTAAAAAAACAAAACAAAAAAAACAAAAAACTATTTGCTACATTGCTATGTGTGAGCCACATACAGGAAGAAAACAAAAAGGAAACAACCCACACTGCCTTCTAGTCATCGGTGGTGTAATTGCAAACCAACACAAATAATAATGAACAAGCATAAACGCCAGAGATGGCCATGTCTAGCTGACGTGCATTAACTGTGTTGACTAAGTTAATGTAAGGAAATGATACATTTAAAAGAAAGGGGACAACCCAGAATGTGCCAAAATGAGTATTTGTGAGTTAAACCTTTAAGACGATCAGAAAAGAAAATTGCTATCAGTTCCAGTTGTTCCAACTCTGATTCAAGCATTAGAAATACAGATTCTGCCAAAAAAATACAGATGTTGGCATATGAAAGTATTCTTTATAAAAGAAAAAAAAGACAGGTAACTCTTCTTTAACTTCTAAAACACTGCTTGAATCATGCCCTAGCTGTACTGACTTGTAGGATGCACTCACCTGAATTCTGATTTAACTGAACTTACTCTGTCATTTTACTGTTACTGTGGCTTGATTGTACTCCCGCTGTCATTAGTTGCTTTGGATAAATGCATCCACCAAAGGTAATGCAATTCAAATGTGAAACACTCACAGCTGTCACTCACTTTAATAATATTTAGCAGAGGGAAAATAAATCATTAAAATTAGCTTCAATGGGAACATGGGTGCAGTCAATACTTCCAATTACGTTGAAGCCTAAAGAAAAATTTCTTTCCTCTTAGAAGTAGAAGCAGGATGTTGTTTAAAAAAAGTTATTTAAAATCAAGTCGTGAGAGCAACTTCTAACTTATGCAAGCTACTCAAAACACTGTGAAATTCTTCTTTAATGATCCTTATGTTTGTGGCTGTTGAAAGTATAAATAAATATGGGTTGAAATTCATGGGACAGACCACTTTTCTTACAGCTCTTAATGGTGTTCCAACGTACCTGTAGTTAATGAGAAAACTAATATATTTTCAAATAGATTAAAATTCAATTTTTACTGTCCAGATAGTCAGAGCATACAACTACAAGAAGCAAATAATGATAGTATTTGATTATGTGAATAACTGATTAAGCTCGACTACCGTTAATTAAACAAATTATTTATTTATTTATTTATTTATTTATTTATTTTAAAAAGTGTTTTAGAGTGTTCGTTAAGACTCTAAAGTGAAATGGATTCAGACATTCATTTCCCTTCCTTTGTTTTAAAAGCAGAATAGATAAAACTACAATCAAATTTAATCAAATGCAGGTGCGTTGTTTTCATGCTGCGCGGCAAACATGACTTTATAACGAATACTGAGACACACTAAATAAGTACATTTATGTTCTTAGAACAAATATACGTACTTTATGCCTTTTCTGTTTACGCTCCACGAAATGATGAAGACTTTAAATCCTTAAGTCCATTTACCGTGACAAAAGCAGACGCACTTTACACTTTTGTATTAATATTGAATAGTTTAAAAAGAAATCCGTGCCAATCGCTGTTTCGTCAACACACAAATGCTAGAAATATGTTACCGTAGTTAACATTAAGGTAAATAACACATTTTCAATACTCGCTTTCGATTGAAGTGAAGATATGTGGGACATGTAGTTGCTATCGGCAATGGCTTTGAGAAGATCTAGGTTAAAAGACTACATTACCCATAAGCGCACGAAGCTGGGCACTTCTTCGCTGAATTAAATTTTGGTTGCCCAGACGCCGCGTACGCCTGTTTCTGCAATTTATTTTTCATTTATTTATTTACTTACTATATGATTGCAATTCTTTATTAAAATTTTAAAATAAAATAATTAATAAAACAGTACAAATTCTAAATAACACAGATTCTCTGAAATCGACAGTTACACAGACAGGTACAACTACGTTATAACAAATAGCTAAAATTACTTTTGTGTTCTACAGACGTTTGCACTTACAACAGCACATTGAGGCTTGGAATAAAATCTAAAAATAAGCTTCTTTCTTCCGCTAAACAGACCAAATGGCGACTTAATGTGACTAAACAGACTTAAGGCGACTAAATGGCAAATTATTTTCTGTTCACAGCTTTAGTTGTGTGTGGGATTATTGACACTGAGCTACTGAAGATGAAGAGGACTCCTGTTGTTGGAACCAGAGGAGGACATCAGTGCAGGACCTAAATCAAAAAGAAAAAAAAAAAAAAAGAAGAAGAAGAGAAAAATCACGAGGACAATACTAAGTATTTCATGATTCAATAATCTGTCTATATAACTGTCAGTCTCTCGTGGGAATTTTACAGTGTTGTTTTTAGTTTTTGCAACATTTTGACATAAACTTAAAAATTTAACTTGTCTTGAAAAAATGTAAAAGTTTATTTTACAAAATCATGGGTTTCACAAAAATGAACAACTTTTTGTTGTAAAATCTTTTGCAAACATTTGCTAAATCATGACTTTTTGACATAAACCAGCTGGTCAATGGTCTCTTGGCTGCTCACCACACCTGCTATGGTTTCAGTACTGAATCAAATGGCAGTCGCATTGAAGTTTTGCAACATATGGCAATTTTATATGAAATTAGGTAAATGAATCAGTCTCTCCACTTTATCCTGTTCATTATCAAATAAATCCAATTTTTATTTGAAACAATTATGCATATAATCAATAAACAATAAATCAATGAGAAATGTGAGCTAAAAGAGCAAATAAATCAATACAATCAGGAATTAAAAGTATACATGCAATCAAAATTCATAAATCAATAGCCATCAATAAATATAAAGGTATAATATAGGTATAAACCAATAAAAACAGGACACACGTTGTAAATAAATAAATTGATGGTCATTAATAAATGTAAGGTAAAATAACTAAGAAATCAATAAATCAACAAATAAAATTGTCTTTAACAAGTATAAATAAGATCAAAAATAAATACATTCCTGAATCAGCTATACATCTATAAATCATCACAAGTAATCATCAAAACTAACTTTAAAAAACAGCAGCAGTGCCAAAAAAAACAAAATCCCCATAATGTACAATATGAATGTTAAAATAAGTCAAAATTAAGTGTTTAAAATGTTTATTTTTACACACTAAAAACTTTGAGAATAATAAAATTGCACAGCAGAACAGCAAAACTGAAACAGGAATGAAATAAAATACAATAAATGACATGAAATGATAATCAAGAAGTGATGGTCCACCCAGACCAAAATCATTAAATAAAACTTGAGTTTTTAACAGATAAACTCTGGATAGCACTAATATAAGCTCACCACTGAGGCTCTTCAAAACAATAAATAATAATTAATGGCAATCAGTGTTATTTACAATAAAATAAAATTCACAATCAAAACCAATAAAGAAATAAATTCAAATATAATTTCTTCAAATTGACAATCAAAATGAAGATACTGTCAATTTAAGTTGGGTTCTTCAGTTTCTTTGATTCTTCAAGTGAAGAAACGTCCTCATTCTGCAAAGAACTGAATTTTTTTTCTTATTTTCTGGGAGAGTTTCTTCAGAAAGCTGGACCACCGCTTGAGAATCACGATTTATCATTTGTTTCTGGGAGAGTTTCCTCTTAGACATGAACCTCCAACGCAGTATCAGGATGGTTTCTGTCCTCAGACGACTGAGCCAACGCGATGGGCTCAGGGTCAGAGAACAGCAGGGGTCAGCACTTTCAATGCTTCAGCCTGCATCTTGAATTGAGCTGAGTTTTTGGTTGGAATCTTTGATGTGTTGCAGCTCCAACTGCAAACACGTTTCTTTTTTCGTTCTTTTTTCTTTTTTTTAATTTTAATTTTGTTGCAGACAGACCCTCTTCTGCTCCATCTGATGAAGTCTAACCCACCTCTCAGACTTTCGATGAGCTCCAAAAAAAAGTGTTATGTAACACATGAA
The DNA here is from genome assembly GCA_037176975.1 of Arrhamphus sclerolepis. Lineage (NCBI taxonomy): Eukaryota > Metazoa > Chordata > Actinopteri > Beloniformes > Hemiramphidae > Arrhamphus > Arrhamphus sclerolepis. The sequence continues at coordinate 10,907 of JBAMYA010044210.1, forward strand.
AGCTTTTCCTAATCCTTTTTTCAATTTTGCATTTTTGATCTGAGTCCAAAATTGAAAGTATGAAAAATAAAACCTTTTTGCTTTTTGGGATCTGATTCCAAAACAAATGATCAAATAGTCACTTTTTCATTTTTGGATTTTTGATTGTGAATTGAAAGAATGGACAGATCAAATGATACACGGATTTATCAAGATTTTTTTAATCTTTTTTTTTCTTGATCAAGAGTCATGCCAAGAAGTGCCTTCTGTGAAAGCGCACATTGCGAGAATTATCGGACATTTTGTCTTCTCTCTCTTGTTAATTAATGTTTAAAAAAAATTAGCAGTCTAAATTGCAAAGATTTAGAACTATCAGTGACTGGCTGTGGCAGAAATGTCCTGCACACTGCAGCAGATGGAGTTCCTCAAAGAGACTCAGAACATTTTGAGCTCACATGATTTAGAGTTAAAAAAAAAAAAAAAAATTGTTAGACAAAGAGCAAGAGAAGATTTTGGATGGATCAATATATGAAGTAGTTTTTGTTTTGTAAACTGGCAAATGATAACTGGTTATCTGTCATCAGTGGGACTGCACGCAGGAGAAGAAGGTTGGGTTGGAAGAAAGAAGCTCCATCAGCCATGACATGAACTCCAAATTCATGCACATGAACTCGTTCAGAGCGTGTTCAGAGCATGTGCAATAACAAATTGCACATGTGAATCTGTTTATTGGAGCTCTACCTTTTTGACTAAAATGTGCTTCCTTACTATCGTCACAAAATACATTATCTCAGATCTCATCTATTATTTTTGCAATCTGATTTTCTGTCTAATTGGTACAGGGAAATACATGAACGAGTGGTCTATAACTACCAGAACATCTGCAGAGCACTGCTTACTGACTTCGTCTAAGCACACCAACTCTGTTTGGGGCAGAACTCTTGATATTCTGTAGACGTGCATGGGCAGGAAGTTCTGGCGACTTTCCAAGCAAATGCCTCTTGACTTTTTCTCATTGCAACAAAAGGCAACACCTTTGAAATAACAGGGTCATGCTCTGGATTTAACTGCAGCTCCTGGATAGAAAACATTTAAGCCTCCAGATAGTTTTTGGACTCGCTGTGTCAAATAGAGGGCTGTGGACACAGTCCAGTCACTCTGCTCTCCCCGCTCTAATCTCTACCGTGTCATTCATGCCAATCTCAAGTCTCACATATTGAGCGTGACAGTCACTCTTTTCAGTCTTTTGTCACACACTCCCGCCACACGTTGTATTTCTCATGCTGACAAAAAAAAAAAATTATCATATAAATTTCTCTGGTGCTCCTCTATCGCTATGGAAACGGCAGGAAACAACCATGTCTCCCATGAGTCAAGCTTGCCACTTACCAGTCGATCAAAAAAAAAAAAAGAAAGAAAAAGAAAGAGACAGGCTGCTCAGGCTGCTCAGTAGTCAATCAGAAGCACTATTCAATAGCAAAAAAAAAGAAAGAAAAAGAAAAAGAGGATTGTTATCCCAGAACTGTTTATATGAGTCTTCTGAAAGTTTTGTTCAGTGGAAACCAGTGGCGGCTGCTGATTTCTAAAACAGGGGAAGCCCATTTTACGCGTTCAGGGTTGGAGTGGCTCATGCCATCCCAAAGCTGAAGATGGCAAAGTTAAAAAGAATTAGTAATAACATATCTGTGTTATTTTATGCCAGCCAATCTGGTGGCAATCTGGTTAGCACTGATAAGCCAACTAAAGCAGTGATAGCCTCTGACCACAGTT
>JBAMYA010044211.1:0-12654 GCA_037176975.1 Arrhamphus sclerolepis
CTAGTTATGCTGCTATAGTCCTAGGCTGCTGGGGGAGTCTCTTAGACCACCTCCTAGTTATGCTGCTATAGTCCTAGACTGCTGGGAGGAGTCCTGTTGTCCACTGAGCATCTCCTGTCTGTCTGATCTCAGTCTCAGATGGTCCTGAATCATGTCATAGAACAAACGTTGTCCATCTTCTGTAGTCTCTCTCTCTCTTCTCCTTTATCAGCTGATGTCTTGGTGATGTTGCTCCTTCTCTCCTCCCTAATCTTCCATCTTCTGACCATCCTGGTGTTCACCAGCATCTGTAGACTGGTTCCCGGTGGGATGAACACTGGCGTGGTGGACCTGCAGTCTGACCCTCCAACCGCCACAGATTTATAGATTTATACCAGATATTTGGAGATTTTTGTCCCACGTTACATATTTCTGTCCCTCTCCTCTCTCTGTCCTGTCTCCCTTTACCCAGCTGGATATCAGCAGGAGGGTCCCCCCTAGAACTGATCCAGGTCCTGGTCCAGGTTTCCTCTCAAGAGGGAGTTTTTTCTGTCCACTGTTAGGCTTTGCCATGTGCTCAGGGATCATGATCTGGGTTTCTGAGAAGAACTAGAGACAACTTTGTTGTAAATAGACGCTATAGAAATAATCTAAATTGAACCGAACAGACTAATATTACAGGGACAATAAGAACCATGGATGGACTCATAAAGCCATCTATGACCTGCTGAATTCTCCAGCGACTCTGCAGGACTTTGTCCCTGCTGTGCGTGGACGCGTGTAAACTCCCGTCAGAAGGAGCTCAACGTTAAACGTTTCTGCATCTCCAGCATCTCTGTCTTTAAAGATCGTACGTTCTTTTGTGAAAGCGCTGAAGTGGGGATGGAAAATCCCGTTAAAAATATACGCTTGTGTTTCTGCACCTGAAGGCGAGGGTCAAAGGTCAGAAGGTGAAAGGAAGGAACTGAGGAGTGAAAGAGCGAGAGGAGAAAAAAGAGAGACTGAAGGAAGATGAGGGCACGTGTGAGAGGGAGGTGATTGGCCGGCTGTTACCGTGGCAACCGCTACAAGCACAGAATACACAGAAGTACAACACGTGGTCTTCAGACGACATCACTGCACATTCCTGAAACCAAGTCTCACTTTGGACAAACGTCTTTCTCATTTGCTGCATTGGAGGACTTTAACTGGCTTAAAAAAATAAAAATAATTATTCCTCTCTCTGCTTTTAAAGGTCATCTAAAGGCAATTGTAAATGTTTTACTGCATGTTTGATTTGGGTGTTGCCGTTTATTGTTTTAATGTAAATGTTGTTCAACATCATTTGAACGTTTCCCTCTACTCTGCTCTCATCATAAAGGAGAATTAGTTCTTAATGTTCTGCCTGGTGAAAAAAAGGAGAAATAAATCAATAAAATGACCCCTTTAAAACAGTTACAGTTGTGTTTAGCTTTAAACATCAGTCTGATTCGCTTGAAGTTGATGGATGCATAAATCTGTATTTTCCGCCCACTCCAGCCATGTTATCGTTCTTAAAGTTAAGTTAAGTTAAGTTGGTAAAAAAGAAAAGAAAAAACCGACACGATACTTCTGTCCTCTGGAGAGGGCGACCTATAAAATAATACAGCACCGATGATGAATCCTAAACAGCACTGGCGTGAAATAAAGCAAAAGTTATGAATGTTCTCTTTGACAAAAAAACCCAAAACAACAACAAAACAGCCCCCTGCGTGTTGCTAGGCAACAGCGATGGAGAGGGGAGGGGTAGCGGGTGAGGATGGCTGCCATGTATGAACTCTGTAGGTCTGCCAACAGCTCGACGTCCCGCTGGGATGCCAGTCTGCTGCTGGAAACCAGTAAAGCAAATACACAGCAGGTACATCAGACTGGCCCGCTAACAAAAATTATTAATAAACACAAACTGAAAAAGTTCTAACCGTATAAAACTGTATAATACTGCAAAAACTGATTTCTGAAAAATTAAAAGAAGAAGCCTTGTTTCAAGAAAAATGCTCTTATTTTAAAAACATGCATCTCATTTTAAGAATTCTAGCCAGTTTTTTAGTTTTTTAATTATTTTTGCTTAATATTTAGGATTAGAAATAGGATTTAGGAATAATATATCCTGATATTCCTAACCCTAGTCAAGTTGTTTATTATTGTATTACTTTATTTTATGCTTAATATAAGACAACGTGACCAGATGTAGGTATACGTGTCCATCAGATTTCATATAAATAGGACAAGAAAGTCTGGAGACATGACCAGTTTCTTTAAGTGAAGTAACGGCGTTAAAGTTGATACCAGGGCAAAGAGCCACAGGATGTTCAAACACACCATTCTCTCTAAGTGTTTCATAGTATCTTCAAACGTTCTTTGACCAGTTTCCTGACTGTAAAAGTCAACTTTCTTCTGACATTTCAGTCATTTTCAAGTCAATGCAAACCTTCCATGGACCAAAGACCTCAGTGAGGACTGAAGACCACCACTGAAAATACCAAGAAGACAAAGAAAAGAGGGACACAAAAACATTTCCAAACAGTTTCAGGTTCCAGTGTCAACAGTGAAAAGTATCTTCCAGATGTTTAACAGTGAAAACCCTCAAAGTCACCAGTGTCACCTCGACTAGCCAGAAAGATCACACTAGATGTAGAAACCATTCCAAGGACCACTACCAAGACTGTCCTGAAGGACCTGAGTGAAAGTGGTGTGAGGCAGAATGGGTGCTGCACCAAAACGGTCTCTATGGACGTGGACCAAGAAGGACCCCCCTGCTTCAACCAAAGCATGGAAAAGCTTGTCTGACCTTGGCAGAGAAGAACCTGGAGAAGATGAAAGCTTCTGGTCATCTGTTCTGTGCTCAGATAAAACTAAAATAGAGCTTTTTCGGCACAGAGATGTGGCTTCTCATCAGAATAAAGAACGGAGAGGCCTACAAGCCAAAGAACACGGTCCCTACTGGTCAACATGGAGGTGGAAGCATCATGCTATGGGGCTGCTGTTGTGCTAACGGCCCTGGAAACTTGGTTAAAGTGGAGACATCATGAGGAAAGAGCAGAACATGAAGATTCTGGAAGAAAACTTCAGGCAGTCAGCAGAGAAACTGGACCTGGGGGAGCATTGGACCTTTCAACAGGACAATGATCCAAAGCGGACGGCCCAGGAGGTCCAGAAATGGTTCTAGGACAATGATCCAAAGCAGATGGTTAAAGAGGTCCAGAAATGGTTCCAGGACAATGATATTAATGTGATGAAGCAGCCAATCAGAGTCCTGATTTAAACCACATTGAGAACCTGGAAGGAGCTCAGGAAACGGGTGACAGCACGGAAACCCTCCAACCTCTTGGTTCTAGAAACTTCTTCAACGGAGGAATGATCCAGAATTACAACAATGGTTTGGAGGCTGTGATGAGAAATAATGGGTTTGGTTATTGATTATCAAATCATTCTGGACACAGATTCTTTGTTTTGACTCTGCTGAAGATGTTTTTTTTACCGTTCATATCTAAAATAAAGTTGTCATGCCCTCAGACTTTCTAGTGTTTCCTATTGATATCAAATCTGAAGTGAAATAATAATCTGCTTAAATTGAGGAAGAAATGAAAAGAAAATAAATCTGCCAGTAGGGTGAGAAAGAATTGCTCAGCTAGAATTCTTCAAATGAGATACATGTTTTTAAAATAGGGACATTTTTCTTGAAAAGAGGCTCTTTTAAAATATTTTTCCTGATGCCCCGTTCTCGTGTGTCTCTCCAGATAAACATCTGACCAGTAAATGATGAACATGTCAGCAGAAGGAAGCGTTTCTATGTGACCTGCAACAAACGGATGTGAAGACCCAACTTGGTTACGCGGACACACAAGCGTAGGACTGCGTTCACGAAATCTTCATGTTTGCACACAGGACGTCCACCATTAACAGACGGGGCCTTAAACTGACCTCCAGTCTGCTTACTGGTTCCACCTGCTCTGAAACTGAGACCCGTGAAAGGTGACGTTTTTGTTTTGTTTTTTTCATGCTGAAAATCGTAGAATCCAGTTATAAACCTGTTAATTCCCACTGTTTTCAAAACTGCCACTTCTTAGAAATCAACAGTTCACATTGAATATGTTTTTGATCTAATTCCCGATCCCGAACATTTACTCCTAGTTTATCGCTGCGAATACGGAGACGAGGTTTGTCCATGAATTTAGGAGCTATGAGCAAACAGAATGAGCTCAACGACCTTTGAACTTTGCATTTCCTGTTTTATTTTGACATTATTCCAGCAGTAGATCGCCTCGTGTCTCCTGTCAGACTACTCATCCGTTTTCATTTTACATGTCCACCGTCCACACTCAGCGGGAGACAACCTCTGCTGCAGACTTCTCTCTTCACGCCTTTTGCTGTTGTGCAGCTGCAGATGTCTTAACCGCAGACTCTGGCGCCACAGCAGCTGATAGCAAGGACAACAGAGTCCACCTCCATGCTGGTGCTGGTGCACCGTTGCTCCTTTATCTTCCAGAAACGCTCACATGATCGAGGCCTGGAAAACCTGCGACGGACGCAAAACAGGTTCAACTCACTGGCGTCCATGCCCGGGCGACTCTTCTTTGAGAGACCAGTGATGTTCCAGTGACGTTCCAGTGACGTTCCAGTGATGTTCCTCACTCCCCTCCTCACCTCTGACCTCCATTCAAGTTCATTCAATTCAGTGGCAAGAAAACACCTCCCTGAGCAGGACTTGGATCAGTTCTAGGGGGGACCCTCCTGCTGATGGCCAGCTGGGTAAAGGAGGACATGAGGAGGGAGGCGTGGGAGGGTCGGACTGCAGGTCGGGGACGTCCCATCTATGGTTCTGTTCACCCACATTAGTTGTGTGTATAGACAGAAAACAGGGTCCGCTAGCCTGACGGACCAGAGCCACATCTGGACAGATGTAACCAGCCACAGGACCTCCTAATCCAGGAGGACCAGCTGTTGCTTCTCATCTAGCAGAGACTCCTGATGACCAGGCTGCTCCTCGGCGGTGCAGAAATATTCTGACGTCTTTTTCTGCTTTAAATGCAGCAGCTCTGTGGTTTTCCTCGAAGCAGACGAGCTTTCTCCTATTATACACTCCACTGGACAGAACTGCAGGCTGGTAACCAAACTAAAGACAGATTTTCTTCAACAGTCCATTTGCGTGTCCACCAGCGTCCATATGTCCTGTCAAAATTGTCACCAGCCGCCCACTGACACTGCATTCATCTACATCTACCAAAAACTTCTTTCTTACACTTTACTCAGTAAACACTAAAGGCTTTCATACAAATACAGCAACAGGAAACAATTACTTACTTGTTTTCTGCATTCATTTGTCATAAAATGTGATTGGATCCTCATCTAAGTCACAATAACAGACAAACATAAGAACCTGCTGAACATTCACAGCACCGGCAGGAAACAGGAGAGTCACAAATGTGAAGTCAGAAACTTCAGATTTACTGTTCATAATAAGCGTCTGCTTTGAGCGAACCAGAGGAGAAATCTGAAGGTGTGTGATCGATGAGAGCTGATCTGCACGAGGCTGGAGAGGATCCATCAGTCCTCAGACATAAATCAGTTCTAAAAGCGTCCAAGTAAATACTTCTAGAAAAAGAAAGATGCAGTCAGAGCGCATTAACCCCACAGAGAAGCTGTGGAACTACCACCTCACGAACACACACACACACACACACGTTTATGGAGCTGCTGAAGGTGTCTGCTCTCAGTCATAAAGGAAGTTAACTTTCCTCCTCCTACACTGGGGATGTTTAATAAAGACACAAACATTATAACTGCGTGTTATCAGCTCAGCTTCCACAGCTGTGACTTATATGAAGATCAGATAACATCTGGAGTGAGACCAAATCCTTCCACTCTGTTCAGCTGTTAGTCTGTTTTAAAATCAAAAGTCAGTTTCTTCCTGATAACTACAAGTCTGGAGGTCTGGACTGTCCCAGCAATCCTCCACAGCAGATAAAAAAGCATGTCATCGTCTGAACGCCCGGCGGAGCTCACCTTCTCGATCTTGTCCAGCCACTCTTTATTCTGGGCCAGCTCGGCCATGAAGGCCTGGTGCTTCAGCCATTTCTTGTGGAGCTTCTGGGTCTCGTCTCGGCTGCCGTCCCTCGCCATCAGCATCTTCTCGTGCACCCAGTCCCCAAGCTGGGCGAGAGAGGCGAGGAGAGAGGAAGAGAAAAAAAGAGTTCATACTGGCACAAATACTGGAAATAACTGCTGCTGTCTGCTGGAGGTCCACGAAGTGACATTTTATCGAGACGAACGCGGAGACGTGCGTTTGGCCGCAGGTGTGAGACCAGCGGGCGCGAAACGGGAAAGATCAGGTCAGAAACACGGACGCTAAGGCTTCATGACGCACAGCGGTCACATGGTGGCTGCTACATGTGCACCAACAAGCATGGTGGAGGGAATTTGCACGTGCACGCCAGGTTCAACACACACCCACGCAACACCCCCCCCTCCACCACCTCACAACCTCACACACACAAAAGAAAGAGCATCTGAACATTCAGCCGATCAATCCGCGCGTGAAGCAGACGCGTGGAAAACGTCTCACGCCTGCGCCGTCAGAAATATTCAGGTCAGCATCGTCTCCCCTTCCTCATCAGCATCCTCATCAGTGGCCATGCAGCACGCACACACACACACACGCCCTCCCTCTCCCGAGCCAACCGTAAAAGCGTGCAGCTCGTTTACCGGCGGCGTTTTAGCGGCTACGGCCCTCGGGGTCGAGGCAGCTGCAGGCGGCTGCTGATGTCCGCATCCTCGCTCGCTCTCCGCCTCACACGCATGCAAAAATGTTCTTCGCCGCAGAGAGGAAATTATGAGAAGAAAAAAAAGAAAAGAAAGAAAAAGAGGGGTTCCTTCTGAAGAGCCAAACACTGAGAGGAAAACGACTGAACGATGGGTAAATAATAACAACAATACTGGAGGGGGGAGACAGATGGAAGACTTCACACTGAGGCTGCGCTACCCTCCCTCCATCCCTCCATCCCTCCCTCCATCCTCGCTGCGTTGTTGAAGACTCTCTGTAAGCTCAAGGAGAGGAGGCTGGGCGGGGGAAGATCAGTGACGAGCATGAGGGAAAGAGTGAGGATGAAAAAAAAACTCCAATAAAAGAATAAAATGGCAGGCAGCCCAGTCGCGCACCCCCCCGCACCCCCTCTTCACTTCCTCCCCTCCTCCTCTGCTTTACACCCACAGCAATCAGCCGGGTGAGGGATGGAACGCGGTGCTGTGAGGAGGAGGAGGAGGAGGAGCAGCCTTGGGATGTCATTTTTTTTTTTTTTTTTGGGTGGGGGGGGGGGAGTGCAGCCTCCAAGGCAGTGGTCACGGCTAATGATGCTGAGCAGGAGGAGATGGAGGGGGTTGGGGGAGAGGGGGTGGGGTTTAAATGATGTTAAAACCATTTTGGAATGAAACCAAAGTGAGCTTCTTCTTTTTCGACCTATTCTTTATTTGTACTGAAAGCTGAGCTCGTCTGCTTTCGTGTTCCCCCCACCCCCCAACCCTACACCACCACCACCACCACCTCCCCGCTGCAGCCGTCCCCGGCTTCTCCTGATGCCACCGCAATGGTAAAGCGGCGAGGAAGGAGAGAGAGCTTTGGTGCTGATGCTGCGGAGGTATCTGCAGGTCTGGCGGGTTTAAGGACAAGAAGATCTTCACGAGTAAATATGCCTCACACACATGCTCCACACGGCTTTCACGGCTGCAGAGGTCGTGGAGGTTCACAGCTTCCCCCACGAGACTGTAAATGAACTGAATGAGGGGGAGGAGGAGGAGCGAGGCATGAGGAGCGAGGCATGAATGAAATGAATGTGTGACGGAGAAGAGACAGAAACATATGTCTGACGTAATGAGAGAGAGAAGAGAAGGAAAGGATGAAGATGGAAGGAGGAGGAGCTCCATCCTCAACACAAAAACTCCCGGTTTTTCACGTTTAATGGACGAAGTCCTTCAGAAGCACAAAGCTTCCCTTCATTCATCTACCTCGGTCCTGAGAGGAGCAGAGATGTGAATGAAGACCACGAGGGGCTTCCTGTTGGTTTTAAAAACCGAAACTCACCGTCCTGAGCATCCAAAAAGAATAAAACACTCAACTCTGGGTGGCCAGTAATCCATCTTCTCGTAAATATTTTCAGAGCGCTAACAAACCAGTACAACCAGTAATAAAATAAAACTGAAATCCAGCGCTGATGGTGACGTCACAGAAATGTATCAGAAATATTTCCATGATTATTATTATCAGTTTTATAAATTCTGCTTCTATTACGAGATTTTTATGGCTATTTCGTAAATATGATAATGTTCTCATTATTATTGTTTATTATTTATTATTATTGATTATGATATTGATAATTATTAATAATATTTGTTTTTTATGGTATTTTTTATTCTGATAATGCTATCATTATTTATTATTATTGCCATTATTATTGATGATGATGATATATTATATATATATATATTTTTTTTTTTATTATGATAATGTTGTGATTATTATTGTTCAGTTGATTTTGGTGCTTTAATTTCTTTTTAACAATTTTTGTCATGATGATATTATTATTAAAACAACAACAACAACAATAATAATAATAATTATTAATATTAATTAGGCTATACAACAACAACAATAATGATAATAATAATAACAACAACAATAATAATAACAATATTAATAATAATAATGATAATAATAATAATAACAATAATGATATAAAATTAAATGTTCATTCATTTGTTTCAATTTTGTAGAAAAATCCGACAAAAACAAGGTGCAACAAAACAGTGTTTTATTTAACACCAAACTTCTGTCTTTAAGGGGAAAAAAAGGAAAACTGATCTATTGCAATTGTTTTTTGTTTGTTTGATTTTTCAAATCAAACACAGAAAAAAAATAGAATCAGGAGAAAATGGGCTCATTCTGTAATTTTTAACCCTAAAACAAACAGATGCTCATTAGTCTGCAGTTAGAATAATTCTTGGAACCATGAAACAAAATGAGAGAAAACAGTTTTTTTGTGTCTTTTGTGTTTTTGTTTTTTTTTAAAAAAAAGGTAGGTCATCACAGATGTTTTTTGGCAGCTGTGTGTAAAATCTGGATCAAGTATGAACAAAATGGGAGGGTTGTAAAAGACCCAGGAAGACATCAAAGCATCACTAACATAAATCAGGAAAAAAACAAGGTTTCAGTGGGTGAAAAGAAAAGCATGAAGGTGGAAACCAGTGATGAAGAGGATTCGTCCTCTGAAACTGAAACGCCTGAAGAAGTGAAGTCAGGTCAAACTGTATTCATACAGAACATTTAAAACAACGAGGAGTTGATCAAAGCGCTCTACAATGGCACAGACGAATATTTAACAAAGAACCACACAACCTGACGCAGAAAAAGATTAAAACCAACAAAAATAAAACAGCGTTTGCGTGATAGAAACCCTGAGTATTTGCTCAACTGGGACTAAAAATCAAAAAGTGTTTTCAGGAGAAATTTGAAATGATGAAGAGAATTAGCAGTCCTAATTTTAAAACTGTGGTCTAACTGGGGTACGTGCACGTTTCCACCAGCACTGATGATCTGAGGCTACATGGAAGTGTGATGGCCGTCATTCATTTTAGATTGTTAAACTCACCACTTCATTATATCTGTAATAAAAATATAATGAGAACATTTCTGATTCAATTTAAAAGCACCTGCCTGTTTGATTCAGTACTGACGTTAAAAATTGAGGTGGAGAGCAGCTGGTTTACGTCAAAAAATAAAAAAGGCACAATTTAGCAAATGTTTGATAAAGAATTTACAACAAAAAGTTGTCCATTTTTGTCAAAATTCATGATTTTAGTAAAATTTACTTTCAAAAATCAAAATATACAAAATTTGCAATTTTATGACTGTTGGAGTTTTATGTCGACATGTTGCAAAAAGATATTTCAGAGCAAAAAAATGTAATAATTTTAAGTTTAAAAAGTCACACATTTTTGACATTTGTGATGGTACAATAAAATCTCGCAGAAATTTGCTAATTTAATTAGCTTTTTTAGAGAAAAGTCAATTTCTTTTAATTTGCAATTATAATTGAAAAATATGTGAGCCTAAATTTTGTGAAATTTGAGATTTTATTGACAAAATTCACTCCATTCCTATTTTGTTTTTCTTCAAATTTTACATCTGAGTCCAGGAACTAGCGGGAAATCTGACAACATAGCTGGCTGAGAACGTAAAGAATAACTGTCCCTTTAACGGTAACCATGCTGATGATGTGGCCCTTTAACGGTAACCATGGTGATGATGTGGCCCTTTAACGGTGACCATGGTGATGTAGCCCTTTATGAGTAACCATGGTGATGATGTGGCCCTTTATCAGTAACCATGGTGATGTAGCCCTTTTTGAGTAACCATGGTGATGATGTGGCCCTTTAACGGTAACCATGGTGATGATGTGGACCTTTAACGGTAACCATGGTGATGATGTGGCCCTTTATCAGTAACCATGATAAGACAAGATTTAGCAAATGTTTGTGAAAGATTTACTTCAAAAAAAGAAATGTTGATTTTTAGGAAACCTTTTGTAAAATTAACTTATTTTTTTATAATGAAACTGCAATTTTAGTACAAAAAGGTCAAATTATACAAAATTTGCATTTTTACAACTGTTTGTAATTTTATGTCAAAATGTTTCAAAAAGTTGACATTTTATAAAAAATGTTCGAAGATTTTTTTTTTAAACTCAGTTTTTTGAGACATTTGTGATTAGATAATTAAAAAAAAGTCTTCATTGCTGAAAAAAGAGACTCCATCTTCAAAGTTTGCAATTTTATGAAACATTCCATTTGTGATTTTACAAGAAAAACAATTTATCTTAATACAAAAGTCTCAATTTTATGATAAAAGTTGTGAATTTTGTGAAATTAGTAAATGAAAATAATATATCGTAAAATTCGCCATTTTACAACAAAAAGTTTTTTTTTTTTTAAATTTATGATCATTCAAGAAAAGTTTTTGATTTTAGTACAAAAGCTGTAATTTTAAATTGTGAATTTTGTGAAATTTTAATTCTTTTATTATCAAAGTTCACTTTTTACGTTAGAGTCAATGAACAAGTGAGAGATCTGACAACACAAATGTTTAACGGTAACCATGGTGATGTTTGACACCCCCGTTTTACACCGTTAGAATAACTGTGTTTCATCACATTGTCACAATCATTTCATGAGAAGAGGCAAAATGATATTTTATTATATTTTGGTGATGCTGGCCAACAGTGTATACAAGAGACCTTTACCTCAATTTCTGTTTGCATTAAGCATCGATTATGATATTTGCAGCTGCGATGTGTGACGTTAGTCCACGACATCAGCTGATGGTACGAGTTTATTCACTTCATTCCACATGATGGAAACACACTTGATCTGAATGGGAACAAATGAAAATGCCAATAATGTGTCCAGATATGAGCAGGTGTCACATTTCAGCGTCTTCAAAGCCTTTCCAAACTCAAAGGGACATGAGAAGCAGGAGTCCTGGCCTGAACAGCAGAACACACCCTGTCATCTCACAGCTCAGGTTCCAGCAGAATGACGCAGTGTCACACCCCCCTTAACACACTCTAACACACACACATATGCATTCTCATGTATTTCTTCATACAAGCGCAATACTTATAAGCAGAAAAAGACAGGTCCACAGCATGGCTGACACACACACACACTTGTGTACATGTGCACATAATCTCTTATGTGCACGGTGTGATACACTTTTCCTCCCTTGAATAAATGATGAGGAAGCGTGCTGCTGAATTATTCAAGGCAACCAAAGAGAGAAAGTTTCTGAAACTAAACAAGGTTTTGGCCCAGAGAGGAGCCGGTGACTCTGCAGGCTGACAGAGTAACAAACTGCAGGGGGCGGGGGGGTGGAGGTGACCTGTGTGCAACACACTGGACACACACTCAGAAGGGACCACGTAAATGACATAAACACGCAAAGATCCATCACTATGCTAGAAACACATCATACTTGAAAAAGGATGACAGTGAAGTAACGATGCTTTAAAAGGTTAGACATTAAAAGACATTAAACCACCAGCAAAGCCTTGAGAAGGTACATTATTTCCATTAATATTTTCCCTCTCATTCAGCAAGGCATTCTTTGGTGATGTTGGGTCCCATCATGGTGATGCTGGGTCCTACAATGGTGATGTTGGATCCTACCATGGCGATGTTGGGTCCTACCGTGGTGATGTTGGATCCTACTGTGGTGATGTTGGATCCTACTGTAGTGATGTTGGGTCCTACCACGGTGATCTTGATGATACCATGGTGATTCTGGGTCCTACCATGGTGATGATGGGTCCTACCATGGTGATGATGGGTCCTACCATGGTGATTCTGGGTCCTACCATGGCGATGTTGGGTCCTACCATGGTGATGATGGGTCTTACTATGGTGATGATGGGTCCTACTATGGTGATGTTGGGTCCTACCATGGTGATGTTGGGTCCTACCATGGTGATGATGGGTCCTACTATGGGGATGATGGGTCCTACTATGGGGATGATGGGTCCTACCATGGTGATTTTGGGTCCTACCATGGTGATGATGGGTCCTACCATGGTGATGATGGGTCCTACCATGGTGATGATGGGTCCTACCATG
>JBAMYA010044213.1:0-12653 GCA_037176975.1 Arrhamphus sclerolepis
ATTCCACTCTATTCTGTCAAATGCTTGACATGCATCTACGGCTAACATTGCTGTATCTTTTGTATTTTGTTTCTCATATAGTATATTTAGAACACGCCTAATATTGTGATAGCCCTGTCTCTGTTTAACAAAACCTTGTTGATCATCTATTATTAATTTAGGTATAACTTTGTCCAGTCGCCTAGAAAGTGCTTTGCATAAGATCTTCGTGTCACATCCCATGAGACTGATTCCCCTGTAAGAGGCGCATTCATCAGGGGGCTTGTTGGGTTTTAGTATAAGAGTTATTGTAGCCAACCTCAAGGAGTCCGGTAGAGTTCCTGATTCAAATGACTCTTTATACATGTCAAGAAGTGGTTGCACTAACTTATTTTTAAATGTTTTATAAAATTCTACAGGCAGTCCATCTGGTCCAGGTGCTTTACCACTGTTCATATCTCCTATAGCTTCCAACAGATCATTTGTCGTTAATGGACGGTTAATTGTCAATTTATCCTCCTCCGTTAATGTCTGAAATTTTAATTGATTAAGGAAGGTATTGCGAGCTTCTTCATTAACACTACATCCTGAGGTGTACAATATTTTGTAAAACTCCCTAAAACTTTGGTTTATCTCTGAAGGGTTTGTTGTTGAGTTATCTGGTGTTTGTTTTATACTATAAATCATTCTTTTGGCTTGTATTTTTTTAATTCTCCATGCTAATAATTTGCCCGCTTTTTCACCCTGATCATAAAATGCCTGTTTAGTCCACATTAGGCTCTTTGCCACTTTATCAGTTGTTAATTTGTCATACTTGGCTCTCATAATAGTAAGATTATGTAATTTTCCAGAATCTTTACTGTGATAAAATTCATTCTCAAGAGTTTTAATTTGTTTTTCTAATGATTGGATTTCTTGATTATATTTTTTGTTTTGGGTACTGGTGAAGCTAATAATTTCTCCCCTTATATAAGCTTTAAAAGCTTCCCATCTAATACTAGCCGTGGTTTCCTCCTTGTTTAACTCAAAATATTTGTCTATGCAATTGTCTACAAATTTAAGAAAAGTTGGATCCTTTAACAAATACGTCTGTAACCTCCATCTTTTTGAACAATGTTCAATCCTGCCCAGTTGCACTTCAATTGAAACTACTGCATGATCGCTGATTACAATACTACTGTATCCACAATCATTTACTTGAGGTTGTAACTCCATAGATATTAAAAAATAGTCGATGCGCGAATGGATTTTGTGTGAACTTGAATAACATGAATATTGCCTATTTTTTGGATTTTTCATCCTCCATATATCAGTTATTCTCAGATCCTGCATATAGTTATGGAGCACCTTTCTGGTTTGTGTATGAGTAGTATCACTTTGTGTAGACCTATCTAATACTGGGTTTAAGGTGCAATTAAAGTCACCTCCTATAATGTAAAGGCCCTCTAAAGCAGACACAGTTAAAAACAGTCTATCAAAAAAAGATGGGCAATCTTCATTGGGGCCATATACATTTATAAGGTTTATTACCTGTGAAAGAATTTTACCTTGGACAATAACGTATCTCCCACCTGGATCTTCGATAAGTTTTAGGGTTTGAAACGGTATTGATCTATGTACAAGAGTAACGACCCCTCTGGCATGACTAGTAAAAGAAGCATGAAATACGAGGCCTGGCCATCTTTTGGTCAACATTTGTATGTCTGACGCGACCAAGTGTGATTCTTGTATGAAAACAATGTTAGATTTTAAACTCTTTATCCTATTTAATACCTGTTTTACTTTGGCTAACTTCCTCATTCCTCTAACATTCCAGCTTGAAATATTAGCACTCAGGCTACTTGTTTGTTTTGTTCTCTCCATATAGGGCTCTTAGTATCACTCAAAGAAAATTAAAATAAGTAGAGTAGCATTAAAATGAACATTACCATAAAAGTGCAAGCTCACACATACATTCAAACACCCATACATACTCAACAGTATAACATATTCCGAACAAACCCTCAGTGAACATCTGCGTTTTCCCCTGTGAAACGCATAGCCCTCCCCTTCGAACAAAGTGGGTTCACAGGACGTTGATCCACAACAGTGGGGAGCAACTTGTCGGTGTGACCTCACCAGTAACACTCTCACTGTATCCATCAACCGTGCTTAAAAATGTATACACTCAACCCTTATCTATAAAATAACGTATCTTAATAAAACATATCTGCCAACAAATTTTGCTCGAAGTAGTATTTGAACTTAATACACATTTCCAGAACAAAACCTACATAATGAAACCTTTTATCTGCACTCTCAAAATACTTTACATTCAGGTGTCGCCTGTTATTGATCCGATGCAGTCCTCACTGTCTTTATTACCTCTATGGTGTAGAAAACCTTCCCCTTTGATCTCCCTCATCTCGCTGTAGCTTGAGGAAGGTTGTTGTAAAACTCTTCAGCCTCCTGTGGTGTTGAGAAGAGGTGTATCTTGCCACTATGCAGGACCCTGAGCCTGCAGGGGTTATACTGAAATCCACGGAAGGCGTTGATGTCGATCAATTTCTTTATGACCGGGTGAAACCCCCGTCGTACGCGGACCGTTTCTGCAGAAAGATCCTGCACAAATGTAAGCCTGTGTCCATCGTGCGTAATTTCTCGTTTCCGCGTTCCTCTATACACAAACTCCTTTTCTTGGAATTTTAGGAAGCGGACCAATACCGCTCTGTTTTGGTTTGGGCTCCCCGAGGCCAGTGTGCGGTGAACACGCTCCAACGTGAATGACTTCTGAGCGGGCACTTCCAGCCACTTCGGCAGCATGTCGTTGATAAAGTCATAAAGCGGCCGTGTCCCCTCCGCTCCTTCTCTTATGCCAAAGATACGCAGGTTCTTCCTTCTTCCCCGGTTCTCTAGATCGTCCGTCTTGGCCTCTAGAAAAGAAATGCGCTTAATAGCCGATTTCAGCGCTGCTTCGGTTTCCTCGAGCGACTTTTCTGTGTCATTGATACGAGCTTCGGCTTCTTCGATATGGGCTGCATTGGTCAAAACGTCTTGTTTAATCTCCATCACCTTACTTTCTAGTGCAGTCATCGCATTTGCCACTCCAGTCAGCCTGGTGTCAATGTTGTCTAACTTTACTCCGAAGTCTGACCGCATGGATCTCAGCTCACACAGTACGTTTTCCATGCTAGCTTCCGTGCTACTCGGTGGGCTTGGCGGAGGTATTTTAGTACTTGTCTTGCGTCCACGAGTGAAGATATCACACTGTTTTACTGCCGAAGGTTTTGACATAGCAATTCTTGTTGTTTTTTAAGGGTTGTTGACAGTTTAGAAGGGTTATTTTAACAAAGTCAATGCACGGTCTCAGAGCTTTCTTAACGAGCAGCCATCTTGGTCACGTGACCCCCAAGAACCCCCTACATTAGCATTTATACAAATAATTAACAGGAGGGGCCATGGGAGTCGGGTGCAGTGTGAGACGAGCAGTGGCTAAGGACAGGGGCCTCAGTGCGCTGACCCTTGGCTGTTGGACATGGAACGTCACCTCTCTGGTAGGGAAGGAGCCTGAGCTTGTGTGTGAGGTTGAGAGGTATTGGCTAGATATAGTTAGGCTCACCTCAACGCATGGTTTGTTTGGAACCAATCTCCTTGAGATGGGTTGGACCTTGTTCCACTCTGGAGTTGCCCATGGTGAACAGCGGCAAGCAGGAGTGGGCTTACTTACAGCCCCCCGGCTCAGGGCCTGCCTGTTGGAGAGGGCAGCTTCCCTCTGCCTTCAGGTTGGGGAACAGGTTTCTGACTGTTGTCTCTGCTTATGCACCGAACAGCAGTTCAGAGTACCCAGCCTTCTTGGAGTTCCTGATGGGTGTGCTGGAAAGTGCTCCAAAAGGGGCCTCCTTCATCCTGCTGGGGGACTTCAACGCCCATGTGGGTAATGACAGTTTAACCTGGAAGGGTGTGATTGGGAGGAACGGCCTCTCTGGTCTGAACCTGAGTGGTGTTTTGTTATTGGACTTCTGTGCTCGTCACAGTTTGTCCGTAACACCATGTTCGAGGGGTGCACTTGGCACCAGGACATTCTTGGCCTCAGTTCGATGACTGACTTCATAGTCGTATCATCAAATCTGCGGTCGTATGTTCTGGACACTCAATTGAAGAGAGGAGCTGAGCTGAGCTGGTGAGTTGGAGCAGATGGCAGGGAAAAATTCCAGTCAGACCAGGTAGATCCAAACATGTAGTGAGGGTCTGCTGGGAACGTGTAGCAGAGGAACCTGTCAGATGGATCTTTAACTCCCACCTCAGGCAGAGCTTTAACCACATCTCGAGGGAGGTGGGGGGCATGGAGTTGGAATGAGCCATGTTCCAAACCTCCATTGTTGAAGCTGACCGGAGCTGTGGACACAAAGTTGTTGGTGACGGTCATGGTGGCAATCTCTGAACTTGGTGGTGGACACCTCAGGTGAGGGAGGCCGTCAGGCTAAAGAAGGAGTCCTACAGGGCTTGGTTAGTAGGACTCCAGAGGCAGCTGACAGGTACTGATGGGCCAGTCGGAAAACCCGAGTGTTGGAGGAGTTCGGAGAGGCCATGGAGAGAGACTTTCAATTAGCTCCAAGAAGATTCTGGCAAACTGTCAGGAGCCTCAGGAGGGGAAAGCAGTGGTCCACCAACACGATGTACAATGAGGCTGGGATTCTGGTGACCTCAACTGGGGATGTTGTCAGACGGTGGAAGGAATACTTCAAGGATCTTCTCAATACCACCAACATGTCTTCTATAGAGGAAGCTGAGTCTGAGGACTCTGAGCTGGTCTCATCCATTGCTGGGGCTGATGTCACTGAGGTAGTCAAGAAGCTGCACAATGGCTCCAGAGGTAGATGAGATCCAACTTGAGCTCCTCAAGGCTCTGGATGTTGTAGGGCTGCCCTGGTTGACACGTTTCTGCAACATTGCATTGGGGACAGTTTGCAGCATAAACAAAGATAGTTCAGATTATAACCTCCACTTCATCAACTGTCGCTGGAAGTTTACATGTAAAGTGAACCGTCAACGCTGGAAAAGGGAACCTCAGCCCAATTAATACCTCACAATGTCAATCTTTTGGTAAAACTGTATTCTATAACCCGCAAATGCTTAATGTGGACATTTTTTTTAAATTTTTGTCCAAAAATATAATTGATTAGCCTACGTTATCCATAGCTGACGCTATAAAAAAAATGTTTGCACTGAATCAAAACTGATCCCTTGACCTCTGTGTAGGCTGAAATAGGGTCATTTAGGCTGGAATTTTTACTTTACAAATCACAGACATCGTCCAGGTCTGCAAATAATACCAGTCCACATTATACCAGTCCAGATTATACCAGTCCAGTGTGAACATGACAGATGTCAAGTCAAATTGATGTTACATTAAACTAAATAACAGGAAATGAGTAGGAAGCTTTAGACTGATTATTTTTACATTTCAGTATTATACATTGCAAGGCCTTTTTAAAAATAATTTTATTAATTGGATGATGATTAATTTTTTTGGAACATATGCTCCCTCTCCAGACACAATGGACATAAGATACTTGAAAAAGATCACAGAAAGTAAGTCTGTTTATTTCTCCACAGTTTTTGTTGTTTTTTTAATGTGAAGGTTAGCAAAGTTACCTTGCTGGTCAGTGTTTGCAGATCAATTGTCTGTTTCATTGAAATTCAACAATGACATCAACATTTTCATGGATTTGTTTTCCAGTTATACCATCCATCCATCCATTTTCTATACCCGCTATTTCCTGTTCAGGGTCATGGGGGTCTGCTGGAGCCTATCCCAGCTCACATCGGGCGAAAGGCAGACCCTGGACAGGTCGCCAGTCCATCGCAGGGCCACATATAGACAGACAACCATTCACACACTCAGTCACACCTAGGGACAATTTAGGAATACCAATCAACCTAACGAGCATGTCTTTGGACTGTGGGAGGACGCCAGAGTACCAGGTGAGAACCCATGCAAGCACGGGGAGAACATGCAAACTCCACACAGAAAGGCCCCTGTGGAGGTTCGAACCAGCACATTTTTTTTTTTTTTTTTTTTGGTAGCTTCAGGGAGGGATACAGTGTTGAGGTTGTACTGGAGATCAAAGATGGATGTTACAGTGACTAGATTCTCATCGAACAAGAAATGGTCTAAGATGAGTTGAGTCTATCTGATGCCTCAGTGACGACCGAACAGCTCATGATGAAGCGCCGCAATTAAATATGAACTATACGGAAATAAGAACAGGACCTACCTGTGTATGGCTCTTTCTTAAATGCTACAAAATCATAAATACTTGTAAAATGTCACCAGAATTCCCATGGTGTCAGTGTTTTCAGGGCCTGCTGTCATCACTACAGTTTACTGACAGCACTGACGTGTGTAACAGCGAATAGCATTGGAAGATTTGAATTTCTGTGAATAGGACCACAACACTATTTATGAGCAAATATATCAGTAAAAGGATGATAAGGTTGTAAATACCAGGCAGGAGGCCTAGAGGAAGACCAAAGAGGAGATTCATGGACATAGAGAAAGAGGACATGGTCGTCAGTGTGAGAGAAGAGGATGCAGAGGATAGGGTTAGATGGAGGCAGATGTGTGGCAACCTGAAGGGAACAGCCGAAAGGAAAAGAAGAAGAAAAAGAAGGTGTCCTGCAAAGGTACACATTGGTACGCTACAAGAATCATCTTTGATTTTATGGTGTTTGAATGTGGCATTGAGGGAAAAAAATACATAACCTGTACTCAGGCTTTTTCAGCATCGGGTTTAGTAATGAATCATAACATTTTCTTGATTGTCAAACTCTTGATAAGAGAATCTTATCACCTGGGACTAAAACAAATCTATTATGCTGAGAAGAAGAAGCCTTTGTCATTCACTATATATTTATTCCTATACATACACAACAAAATTGCAAATGACACACTCAGAGAGCTCCGTGCTGCTTTGACTGCATGCCACCACCTCTGAGTCATGATTTTTGAACTCATTCTGTGCAGTTGAGCCTAAAGACAAAGTTCTATAATGGAACAAACACAAACACTTACCAGGTCATTAGGCTCCACACTGTGTCAAAGTACAACACATTTAAAGGGGGCGTATACCTCCTTGGTGCATGTGCTTCAGGTTCAAGCACTACATGATGTTGCAGAGGTGCTACTTTTACCTCTTCTGGCAAGCCATTATGTTACGCCTCTCAGTCTACGGTTGATCTATTGCTGTGTCCGTCAAGCCATTGCTGTCCAAAAAGCACTGAAAGAAAGAAGTTTCCAGACAGAAATAGCTACAAGCCTGATTCTTCTGCATTCACAAAGGGACTGGCTGTCACTCAATGTGTTGGAGTTCCAGATGATGTCCACGCCAAACTGCACACCAGTCTGAGAGGTGTGAACAGCGTGGCCACTGTAAGCCCTAAAAAGACAGAGCAACCACCCTCATCTGTTAGAAATGTGATCTTTGTCTTTGCTTCCCTGTTAAAAAAAACAAAACAAACAAACATGTGAAACATTACTGCCTGATCTAGGCTATACCCAGTATGTTTAAAATGCATAAAAATTATGTTTTGGTGATACACTACATTTCAAACAGAATGAGTAGCTGGCAGAGGATTGTTTTAAATGAGGTAGTTTTTCTTTTCTCTCTATTTTGAAATTTACATTTAACTTTTGGTGTTTGTACATTGTTTGTGTTGTAACTGTTACAAAAATTACAAGAATTTGCTCACAAACCCCAAGATGAGCTGAAGAGTCCCTGGGCAGGACAGTGAGTCCCAGCCATTCATCATGCTGGTACTAAACCTGGATAAATGTGGAGGGTGATGGAACGTGTTTCGAACTTGATGATATACTGTGGCTTATGCATCCAATATGAATTTAAGCTTTTAAACAGAAAGAGTGTATAAAGGTTGCTGCAGATCTGTCATTTCCACCACCTTTACCGCCTGTTATTTGAGCTTTGATGCATGCAGTAATATACTGTACAGTGAAAAGGTGAATACATTTTAATCAGTTTGTCACCATGTGCCATGAAGAAAGCTCTGGATTTCCATCACCAGCAAGATCCAAATCTGGTTCTCTGTTGACCTTTTAGTCTCTCTTTCTTCTTCTTATCTCTGCAGCTTTGCTGTTCCCGTCCTGCATGGCTGTTGAACGTTCAGTTTCCAGATTTGATGTTACATATGCATGAACCATCTAAGTGAGTAGCATACATTGGACTGCACATACTGTATCTACATAGATTAGTTTCGATTTAAAATGTAGGATTTGTTGACCTATACAAGTTGATGCCTTACATCGACCGACATGTCAAAATAACAATTCAACACAATCATCATTTTCTTGAGACTTTTAGTATTCAAATCTAATCAGACTGGAATAACAGCGACTCTTGCTGATCATGAGGAGCTACTGCCACATATTTGCTAGCGAACAGCAAGCTCTTATTAGAAATTAGGCCCCCCCCCCCCCCCAGTTTTTCAACTCCTTTGATGCCTCTCTACTACTACCCAGTTTCATATCATCCATCAGTGAAATCTCATAAGCTGAAAACAAAACAAGTGACATTCTGCTTGTAAAGTTTCTTTTTATATAAAGTACCTGTAACAGTTGATCAAATTATTCTTATTTCTCACATACATGTTCATACATCCACATTGTTACATATTGCAGCATCAGCACTCTGGTAACACTAGTAGCCTTGACTTTTGTTCAACAAGGATTTTTGTTTACACTAGTCACATATGAAATGAAACAAAAACTGTACCAACTTCTTCATCTTTAAAAGCTTACATGATAGCTTTTGTCTTGTATTGTGTTGAAAGATAAAACATGGCACATAGTAATGAGTTGATCAGTGATGAGAGCGTGAACAAGGGCAGGGGGTGGGGGGGCAGTCAGCCCGAAGGTCTCTGTCCACCTCCAGGAAAAAAGGTTTGTTTCCTAACCTTCAGTCTCTTCATGACGAGTCCCTGTGCAGCTCACACAGAGCAGAGCACACGGAGCAGTTGGAAAACATAGGAACGAGTGGACAGATATTTGTGTCTGTGTTTACAGGAGCGGGTATTCTCTTGTATCGGGCATCTGAAGTTTGAAATTTGAATGACTGCAAGTCTGAAAAATAAAAAAAAGTTTCCTTTTTTCCATCACAAACTGAAACAAAAGTCCATGGTATTGCTCTAGTTTGGTGGTTGATGTCTTTCTAAAAGTGCAGTAGCAGGATATTTGCTACCTAGCATGTACAACTACCTGTGCTACTATCTATCGACATATCAAGCAGTACTCAAGCAGTAACATCCAAACAACTCCTTTATATGCTTTAAAGGCTTCATATCAACCTTGCATTTGTATTTATTCTCAGTGTTGTCGCTGAACTTTGCAGCTAAACAGGATAAGCTAATGCTAGCAGTTCTGGATATGCTAACACAGCAGCAGCCATCAGAATTATAACATAAAAAGTAATAATAATGACAATAAAATCAACAATTAAATGGTACGTATTGCCATTTTTCCTTTTTACAGTCACAGTGCTGGGACTAACTACCACTTGCAAGATTAGTATAGTTAATTTTCATAAACCTGTGAGTATATGAACTTTTACTTTTGTCTTTTAGTAATATCTGCTATGTGACCTTCAATCCTTTTACATAAATTGAAATGAGCCAGTTGGTATCAATGAGGAGTCAGCTAGAGAGGGGACATCTGTTTCGTCTGTATAATTCAGAATTCAATGACCAAACGTGAGAAATGCAGCATATTAACTATGTGAAAGGGGAAGTCTTTAATTCACACCATCATCATCCCTTTACTGAGTCTGAATGATGGTAAAGTCACTGAGAAGCAAGAAGAACACACTTTTTTTGTTTCACTTTGCTTTCAGTTGACCATGTTGTTAAGGAGAAGAGGATCAGTGAAGCCTGGACTTTTCTTTATCTAATAACCTTCTCCAACAAAGATCAATCCCGTGACTGGACTTTGAATTGTTTGTTAAAGCAAATTATTAAATAAATTATGAAACAAACCAAGAATTCTTTTCAGCTGTTATCTTGTGTAAATCCATTGAGGGAAATGCTACTTATCTGATCAAGTGAGTAAGATGAAGGGCTTGTAAACCAGCTTGTTTGCCGTGGATTCATTCTATGTACACGTGTGCATATTTGTGATGTGAGGTCCTACTGTGGATCAGAGCTACATGTTGTTCCATACAGCAGTTACTGGATTTGTGGCCAGTGTTAAAATATCACCTGCATCATGGAGACACCCAGTCTGAAATTAGCATTCTGACGTTGTTCTGTGCCATCTATGAATTTTTAAAACTCTTTTACAGATGTTTTTGAAACAAGCAGCAAGTCTGTTTCCAGTTTTGAGAAAATAAATTAATGAAGTCCAAGCAGCCCGTTGTTGTAGAGAAATCATAAAATCTCTTGCAGGATGCAGAATGCTCCAATTTTGAATGATTCCATTGTTGATATACATTTGGCCATTCATGTTCCCATCCCTATATCTTCACCTTTTCTGCTCTACATCTCTGGTACTCATCGTAGCAACATTATGAAAAGCTTATCTTGATTCCTTTACAGTCTCTCTTGTTCAGCAGTCAGAGGCTGAGTTGGCTCAGGTGTTTTGTTTTGTTTTTTGTTTTTTGTTTTTTAAACTTTTTTTTTATGAAATCACGAGTCTATAGAATGAGATGGCACACAATCTCTGCACTGTCTGAGAAGGCAGAGGTTTTTGAAAAGATAGTTTATTTGCTACAGTTAGACTTTGTGATCTGACATCATCAAGGCAAAAAAAAAAAAAAATCTCTCTGTAGGGAACATTTAAATATCTATATATATTTGGTTTGTCTTTTGTGGCTCTGGAGCAGTTTTCCATCTGTCATGTGCAAATTTAGTTTCACCTCTTATAATCTCATGTTGTTTTGTGAAAAAAGAAAAGAGAAATCATCTTATTATAGTCGATATATGGCAAAAACTGCAACATGTCTTTTTTTTCAGAACACCGTTATTATTCATTTAACAAAAATGAAGCCAAAGGGGAGAAAAAAATAAACAAACAAACAAACAAACAAACAAAAAAAAACTCATGTGGGCAATACTAAGTACACCCATAATTCAACAGCTTATGGAAGCACGTTTAATAACAATAACTGAAACCAGTCATTTATTTTTCTGCCATTCTGATGTAGATTTTCTAGTGTCTTTTTGATCATGTTCCTGTTGGGTGACAACTGTGTGAGTTACAACAAAACCTCAGCAGAAAGCGCATTTACCTCTAGAATACTTTAAGAGGGGCTACAATCAACTCAGTGACTGCAACATGCTCACGTGCTGTTGCTGCAGAACGAATTCATGCTTGACAGTGGGTACAAGGTGTTTATGCCAACCATAACACTGAGAATCAAGAATGAACTTCTTATCCACATTTGCAAACCTCAGTTGTGCTTCCAGGTTCTTAGAAGAAGCTTTCTCCTAGTAACTCTCCCAAACAACTACTTATCCAGTCTTCCTCTAACTGAGTCGTCATGGACTTTGACATTAATTATGCCCAATGAGACCTGTAGGCTTTGAGATTTAGCTCTTGGGCTTCATTAATGGGTAAAGTTGGTGGGATGTCCACGCCTGTGATTGGCTTAAATGTTTTCTACTTGTGAATAATCTTTCTCACAGTAGACCATGGTCTTTGAAGCTTTATTGAAAATGGTTTTATAATAATTACCTGATTGATATGAAGCAATTGCTTCTGTATGACCACTGCTTATGTCTTTCCTTCTTGGTCTTGCTGATGATCAATAGATCTTCACTTGGCCGTCCACAGTTTACCCTCTTATATCCTGTGGAAGCAGTAACGGGGTACTTAGTATTGTCCAAATAATGGCTTCAGTTGGATTTGCCTAATACTATGACCCAATATATTTTTTAGTATGTTTTTTTTATTAAAGAAAATAGAAAAAGGAAAAAAAAACAGGAATAAGAAGGAAGGTTTTGCAAATGACTTGAGTACAATGTAAGTAGAACTAGAATAATAATAATCAAAGTATTTTCAGCATGGTAACAGTTAAGCTAACTCACATTTCCCTCTTAAGAGAGTTCTCGCTGTGTCACCTTGATGTCACATCATTAAGTCTAACTTTAAGAACTTTAGCACTCAGTCTTTTTTTTTTTTTGTAACATGAGGTTCAGTGTACCCAACACAAAGCAGCATGCTAGGAAACCTATAGAAGCACACATGCATGTCAAACAACTCGATGAGCACGTAAGCCATCAGGTAACCTTACCAAAGAGTCTTGAAATATGGGATGACTGGACTGGACTGGACTGGACTGCACCAGACAGGACAGGACCGGCTCATACCAGACCGGGTTGGAGGGAGAGAATCTGTGTTCTTTGAATGTTTCCAGGTTGAGCACTGAGAAGAAACATGGGAGGGTCTGGGGACTTCATATCCTGAACCCAGGTGGTGAAAGCAACATCAAAGTATTGCTTCAGAAGAGGAGTCACATTTAGAATTGAGGCATTTGGCCCACATTTCCTTCAGATTCTGATGTTTGCAGACAGATGCCTTCCTGTTACAGCTCCACGTGTCACTGATGCAGAATGTTCTTTCTTTCTTTCTTTCTTTCTTTCTTTCTTTCTTTCTTTCTTTCTTTCTTTCTTTCTTTCTTTCTTTCTTT